>CM034147.1:463935826-464112300 GCA_019776745.2 Taxus chinensis | reverse complement strand
ACCGAGGATTGCTTGTCGTGGTCAAGCCGTTCAGTGTCCGCTAGCGTGCAAGTGACAATGCATTTGTGATGCGTTTGCTTATAAGCTTGAGAATCATTTGTAATGATGGAGAAATTATTAGAGAGTTCTTAGGAACCTAATGATTTTTAGGGTTTAGGTATAAGTTGGTGCCGCAGGTTTAGGTACTTATTTAGAGTAGGTATGGCTGTTTGATGTAAATGAGGATGAGTTATGGAGCTAGTGAACCATGGATGCATGTATTCAATTTTATTATTATGTATAGGTATATTTTTGTACTATATGAAGTGTTTTCATGATGAGTTCAGTTTTATTTCAGTTGACCCTCTAGCCTATACATTGAGAAACCCTAAGGCCTCACTATGTAAGTATCATGTCCTGTGAGAATATGGAGTGTTGTTTGTGCCATGATGTGGTGAATATGTATTAAGGAGTGTGTTATGGGTGATACGAGAAAAAAATTCAGGATTTCATGAGGTGAATTTTTGTAAGATATGATGTTGTTTGTGAACATCTAAGAACGAAGGTAAGTTCAACTCGAACTGGGTCTTCTGATGTTCACACTTGAATTATGTGTTTGTATGGGATATGGTGGCTTTATATATATATATATATATATATTATAAGTTAATAATAATGATGTCTTTCATAGTCACATTTTTATGAACAATGTTTAAGAAGGTAAACAAATGGTTATGATTTTGAAACCTAACTTGAAAGTAGTTGAGATATTTTCTTTCTAATTGGCATAGAATGATTCTTAGTGCATGGATTATATTAAAAAATTTATATTTCTAATTAATATTTTCATAAATTTACTGGTAGAGTTAAGGTAAAGTGTACGCCCACTCAAAATTGCTTGTTTTTGAAGAAGTTTGATGTGGGGAACAGGGTTTCTAACGGAGTTACTAATAAATGGCATTATTTTGAGTATGCAAGTTTTTTAGGATGTAAAAAAGAGGTTTAATTGAGAATAAAGCACAAAGTATCATAAAATGGAAAAGTGTGCTCTATAAAGGTGGCTAGTCAAAGGGTAGTTTTTAGGGCAGTTAAAAAAGTCTGCAGTAATGGTGACATTATAACAGGCCCCAAGAGGAGTTAGGAGGAGTGATTAAAAATGTATTTGAGATAATTAAGATATATTTACATTGATATCTGTTTTTCCTCATAATATTTTTTTATATGGTTTACAGACAGTTGGTGGACATGAAGAATTTTGTTTCTAGGAAAGGAATATGTTTTCTGAATGTTTGAGTTGTTGGAGCATAATATTTTTGGTAATGTTTAAATCACCTATAATATGATAGGTATGAATTTTTAATCAAAAAAATCCATTTTGGAGGGGTTTTTAATAATCAATAAGGTGTTAACCATTGTAATTTGAAAAGTGCTTTGTGGGCAAGCTTGTTTTTGGTGAAGGCAAATGTGATGAGTTTGAACCTGATTTGCTTCACATTTAATGAATTGATTATATGTATTCTTAATGCCTATTAATTTAAATTTAGTGATAAAATTCCATGGCTTTATTTGATCTTGGGTGATCTGGATTCCTTAAAGGTGGAAGACAAGGTCTTGAAATGTGTTGTTTTCTGAGGATAATTTGCATTGGGCCTCATTTAATGAATATTTTGATTGATTTATAAAATTCGGACAGTTGGATGTTAAATTTAATTTTTATCATGTTATGTTTATTTATGGGTGATTGACAAGATTTTTTTTAGGTTATTTTTTCTCTCTTACCCAATGGGGATTTTGAGGGGGGTTCCTGTTTGGTGTCACTAGCAAGCTGTTTTTGGCTAGCCAACTACGTGGTACTTGTTTCTATTATGAACAGGATTTAGGATTTTTTTTAATGTATGGGTTTATCACCCGAAGGAGGAACAGGTTTTATTTTGAATTTAATAATAAGGAGCTTTTAAAAGCATAGTTTTTTGGTTCTTTTTGGTGAGCCAGTTGTGTGTGTACAGAATGTGACCTAGGTGTGAATTTTTTATCAGGTTTGTATGGATGATTGAGATTGATAAAGTGGTTTTTAAGGTTGAATAATTATATGAAACATGTGTGCAAGGTTTTGATGCCTTATAAGTGAAGAAAGTGCTACTTTGTGTCAGTTTGAGACCTAGTGGGTTTGAAGGAGTTTGGAGCTGAATCTGTGGACACCACAATGATCATTGAAGAAATTTATCAGTGATTTATCAATCAAAAGTATTTTTTTATGTTCATATTCATTCAATTCCTGTTTTGATTAATATCAGGGTTTATGCCCTTCTGGTGTTGTCTCATTAAAGAATCTTTTTGATGTGTAATATTCACTTGTATTTGTTATGTGTAATATCATAAAAAATTTCAATGGGTTTTTTTTTTCTTCCCATTTAGGGGTTCCTCATTTGACATATTATTTTATGGTTTTTCTTTTCTCTTTCTATGTTAATTTAATGAATTTTTGTCTGTTGTTGTTACACACACTATGAAATTATAATTGATTAAAGTTTATGTGACGTGATCTGAAATTCAAATTGAAATTGTAAGGAATAATTCACCCCCTATTAGTGAATTGTGCTTCCAAAAATTGGTATCAGATAAGGGCCTTTTAAATAAGTTTGACCACTTGATAAATATATCCTTGAAGAAAAAAAATATTGAGTGGTTCAGTTATTGACAAGGCACTATTATTTGATGGAACAAACTATGATTTTTGGAGTCTGAGGATGAGGACTTATATTATGTTTCAAGTGTTTGATGTTTGGAATACTGTGGTAGATGGTTACATTGATCCTTCTACTCTACCTACTAGTGATTCAAACAAGAAGGCATATGAAAATAAATCTAATGCCTTTAATGCTATCATCAATGGTCTTGGAGAATCTGAGCTGGGCAAGGTAATGCATTGTAAGTTAGAAAAAGAGGCATGGGAAAAATTTCAAGATTTATATGAAGGTGACTCAAAGGTAATGATTTCTAAGCTTCAAATTTTTATAACTTAGTTTGAGTCTCTTAAAATTAATTATGAAGATTCCATTTCCGCATATCTACTTAGAGTTTACAAGGTTTTCAATAAAATGAAAGGGTTATGAGAATAAATGAAAGAAGAAGTAATTGATCAGAGGTTTTGAGATATCTAACTCCTATATATGATTTGAAAGTTTCTGCCATAGAAGAAGCCAATGATTTGACTTAGCTAAATATGGATGAGTTACATGGGACTTTGACTAATTATAATATGAGGATTATTGACTCTAAACTAGCTATGAAAGAGGTTTCTTTCATATATGAAATGAAAACTAAGAGTAAGAAGACTAAGGAGGTTGATGATGCTCCTAAAATTGATGATGAAGAACTTTTTGCAATGATGACTAGGAGATTGAAGGTTGGATATAGAAAATAAAAAGGTAATCTTCCTTATAAATGTTTCAAATATGGTAAAGTAGGATATTATTTTGTTAATTGTCCTCATAAGAACAAGAAGAAAGATCACGAATGAACATGAGTGTGATAGTGATCATGACAACAAGTATAATAAATATGATAAGAGCAAGAAAAAATTTAAGATGTCTTACTATAAGAAGGACAAAAGGAGTTTTTCTACATAGTAATATGAGTAATTATCTGATGCTAGTAGTGGTGTTTCATATTATGAGTTTGAATCTAATTATGAAGATATTGGAAATGGGGTTTTGTTCATGACTAAAGAAGATATGAGGTCTCTCAGTGATGGCTCTTTCTTTGTTATGAGATATTATATCAGGTTATTACAACTATTCTGATGAAGATTAAATGGAAGACAAAGATGATCTTGAAGGAATTAAAAGATAACTAAAGCATGTTGAACAAAGAACACAAATATGAGTTTGGATGTCAAGGAATATGAAAAATCAAATTCACAAACTAGAAGATAAGTACAAGGCTAATTCAAGAAAGAAAAATTAGTCAATCAGATTTTTAGAATAAAAGGTAAAGTATTTTTTTTCAAGTTTCAAGATAAGAAAGTGTGTGTTAAAAATTTGAAGAAGATGTAGATTTCAAAAGGGCTGAGCTACTAGAGGTTAGGAACAATACTATGTCGATTCAGAAGTTTGAGAAAATTGCAAATCATCTAGATGCTCTACTTGAAAAACAAATATCAATAGGTGTAGAACTAGTTTGGGTTTCAAATAGGAATATAAAGGAAAGGAAGTGAAGTTAGAAAACATGATTTAAAGAAAATAGGAATGTGAACATAGAATCAAGGAAGATAAGAAGAAGGTGAATCTAAAGGATAATGAAAAATCAAGGCTAATTAGGCAACCTAATGCCTCAAGGTATGAAATAAATTTAAATGGATATTGTTATAGTTTTAATGAATTTTTTTATAGGGATAACGAGTGTAGAAGGTCACCTAGAGATAATCATCCATGGAGAGATAATAGAAGTGAATATGTTAAGAGTGTGGTATGTTATAATTGTAAATAATAAGGTCATGCTGCTACATTTTTCTTGTATGATCCACCTATTCAAGATGATGGATACAAGAGGATTATTTCAGTGGTATGTTACAACTATAATGGTGTTGGACATATTGCAAGAAACTAATATCATGGTTCCAAAACAAAAAAATTTAGGGTACGAGGTCCTAAAGTGTAAGGTAGTGGATTTCAAAGGCCTAAAATGCATAACATCAGTCAAGAAAGAGTGTGGGAAACCTAAATTATATCATAGTGTTTCACCAAGAGTAGATATTAATGGAAGGAAAAAGATAAATCAGAATTCAGAGTAGAATCTAGCTGATGGGGGAGTTTTCCAGGTGTCTAAGAAGGCTTGGTACCTCTGAAAGACCTTCTTTTAGGTCTTCATGGTGTTCATATGCCTTTGCTATGCTTCTTAGAGGTGTATTAGGTCATATGAAGCATTGGAGTGAGGGGGGATATGTCTAATTCAAAGTGTGTTTCTCCTTCATGATTTCAAGGTAGGTATTCTCAGGTAATTTTTCTAGTTATTGTGGATCTAGGTACTTGATCATGTTGTGTGAGTCAAGTTTTAAGTTTTGTTATCTTAATGAGTACATGATTGTGTTCACAAGTGAGTCTTTCCATTACCATGATGTATTTTTAGTCTGAGATGACTCAGTGTGTTCAAGAGTATTTTTGACATCTCATACGAATTTTGTAGTGTTATGAAATTCATGAAGTGAGTAATCTTGTTTTCTATGTCTGAGTTTAGCAATGTTGGTTGAGTCTGTGGTCTATAGTCTATGGTCTATGGTTTGTGGTCTGTGTTCTGTGGTCTGTGGTCTGTGGTCTGTGGAGTCTCATGGTGACAATTATGAGTCAAATGAAGTATCATAAGGTTTTCATGAGCTGTAATGGCATGAATCAAGTATGTCTTAGTGTCTATACTGATTGAAGCTATGTAAATGTCCAATAGGTAGTTTATTGTGTGAGTTGTCTTTCAAAGCTCCTTGGTTGTCCATTAGTGTGTCACAATCATCTTAGGTGCATCAAGTTATATTTTTTTAAGATTACCTATGTGTATGGAGTACATAACATGATGTAATGTGTTTCTATGTTTTAAGATGAAGTATTAAAGATGAAATTGCCATCAAATGATGGCTTGGTTATATCATAATCACCATAAGGTTTGTGCTAGTATTGTTGAAGATTTAAGTGTAAATTGAGTTGGTTCCATGTATCCAAATGATGTTCTTGTTTCTCCATCAATTCAAAGAGTTCTCGAGAGTTTAAGTGATGATATTTTAGTGTTGTTAATCAAGTTGGAGTTCATGAGAGAAAAACTGGGTGTTTTTAAGAAGCTTCTCTGTCATGAGCGGTTTTTTGACAGTGTCTATTGAGTGATATAGAAGGAATGTTGAATTTGAAGGAGTAAATGGTTGATTCCAAGGATAATGTTTTTTGTAAATCATCTAGACAAGGGCGTATTCAGGGTTAAAGATGTTTGAGGCCATAAAATTTCTTATATTATAAGGAAACTATGATAGTGTTCAGTTACCAGTGTTAGTTCTAAAAAGGCATAATTTGGAAGGTGTATCTTACAATCTAGGAATTTTTTATTTTGTAATATAAGAATGTTTTGATTTAGAATGTGTTCTCAAATATTTTGGAGAATTTTAAATGGTCTAATGGGTATCCATATCAAGTAATTTTTTTATCATGAATTCTCTTATATCAAAATATAAATGTGATTCCATCCAAAATAAGGGATAGTAGGTAGTGTGAAAGCAAATTGATGTGAAAAGTTGGTTTAGTGAAGTTATAATGTTCCTAAGAGCATATATTTTCTTAATGAAGAGTATGAAACCAATGAATGGGTTATATGATATGGTCAACGAAATTTTTTTTAGAGGTTTTCTCATTTTAAACTCTTCAAGTACGGATACTAGTCTTAAGTATGTATGAACTAGCACATGTCTGTAGGTGATTCCTTACATGCTTTGAGGCTTCCCATATGTTGTGTATGAGTGGAAATTAGTTTAATATTATGTTAATGATAAAAGTAGTATGGTCTACATTTTTATTCTCCTAAAAAGTGGTGTTCATAGTGAAGTTTGGTAGTTTAAAGGTCTCTATGAGCTCAAATTTTTGGAAAATGATGATCCACAAGCATGTTTGGTGAGTTTACATCCAAGGGCACTAGTATATCCAAGAGAAAAGGTACTTTGAGCACTGAGATTATGAAAAAGATATTTATTTGACATGACAAGTCTGTACTATCCTCTTAAGACTTCATTTACAAGTAAGTTTGTGCTATAGGTATTTTTGTGCACCTATAGGCCGCGGTTTGATTTTCAAGAATTTTTGATAAGTCCTGGACTAAAGATCTTGGTTATGTATATTTGGAGGATTTTATGATCTTTGAAGAAGTGTATGAAGTGATCTCAAAAGTGAGAAAGCTTGTGTGGGCCTCATTCATGTATTGAGGTAGAATTTTCAATCTACAAGTGCAGGGTATACTCAGAATGGTAGAGTATGATGTTTCTACAAGTGTGAATGTTCTAACAAGTATATTTTTGGTATGAAAAATAGTCCTCAATCTTGTTTATATTATCTTGAAGATGGATATAAGTTTAAAATATGAAAGTGTGTGTTTTGATTGACTGGGTATGGTCATTGAGCTCCAAAAATTACAATCTAGAGTCCTGTAGGCTAGGATCAAGTATTATCTAAGTTTTCTGTAAGGTTTTGCAAGTCAATTTACAACGTTTGAGTACTATTGTTGACTGATAAATATTTCTTGGGTCATAAATTTGATAGATCATGACCTCAATAGGTGTGATAAGATGCTTCAATGTTGAATGAAGTTCAAGATATCGTTCAATGTTGTATGGGTGTTATCATGATAGAGGAATTACATATCCTTTCATCTTGAAGGTATTCAAGGTAAGTTCGTATGATAGAATTATATGTATCTTGACAAAGTTGAAGCTAGAAATGGTGGTAAGTTGATGATTTGTTGGTGGTCATCATCAAATGCTATGAAAAAATGCTTCTACAGCTATATACAGTGTGTATGTGTTCATTAAGATAGGGGGAGTATGAATGTATGCATGTTAGGGTTGGTTTGATGATTTCAAGAAAAACAAGGTATGATGTGAATTTTTTATTCATTTTTCAGTTGGTTTTGGTTCATGGTTGCATCATTCCATCCAAGGAAGACTGTCAAGGACTGAGTAAGGGATTTAAGACTATGTTGAAGTGTTTTTCATCCATCCATGCCAAGAATCCAAGGTAAGAATCTTATTTTTGTGCTTGTATACTTGATATGGTGGTCTTAAGTCTAGGCGAGTTGCAGATTGAATGGTCATGGTGTCCATAGAGTTCTTGAGATCATCAAAGTTGGTTTATAATGCATTGAGATGTTTGTTTAGGGATACGAGTCTTTAAGATATTTTTAAGACATGCATGATAAAAGACAAGTGAAATTTGTGCCTAGACAAGAAATGTAAGCCAAAAAATAAAGGTAATAAGGTTGTTTCATCTCTTATTCAGGATTTTTGACATGTTTATGAAGTGTATGCCTTTGTTTTGATTAGTTTTAGTCTTCTTAGAGGCTACAATGAAGGTGAAAAGGAAGTTTTGGTGAAAATTGACTAGTTGTGCATGCCTAGAAGGTAGATGATGGTATTTTTAGCTCAAAAAAAATATATGATGATGTTTTATTCATGGTCTATTGGCATGTTCAAATGATATATGTGCTTTTTCTAGGGGGATCATGGTGTGTCTATGATTGAAAAGAGGCTAACAATTAGGTTTTGAGTGAATTTTCAAAGTTTTGAGCTTGTTTAAAATATTTAGGCGATGTTTATAAATAATAATGACTCTATGAAGATGAGAAAGAAGAAGTACAAGCTGGTACAAGTGTTACTGTTAGTGCAAAATCATAGCACCCCTGGATGTAGATCAGACTTCTAGGTTGATCACTCAGGCATCCAATGTGATTGCACAACATGGAAACCTCTCTCCAAGCGTGGGACTTGTGAAACTGAGAGAGGAATCTCCAGAGAAGGCTGGTTCCTACTCCTAAACTACCTGCCACAAGCTATTCCAGTGCAGGCAAGCTAATCTAATCCTAATCTAACAACACCAAGGAGACAGAGAGAGAGAGAGAGAAAGGAAAATAACAAAAGCCTACACTAAAACGGTGATACACCAGAGAAGGAGAATGTTGAACATCTATCAAAACTGCCATGGAACAAAGAGAGGTGAGCAATGGGAAGGATGGACAGATGCATCACAGGCCCAAGGATAGATTTCACACAGAAAATGTCCCAAAACTCCATGAACACAGCTCCAGATCTGCAATGAACATTCAAACATGCACAAATACCTGCAATGAAGAGAGGCAAGAAGAGAACAAGCAAAAACGAGAAAGGATGGACAAATGCATCACAAAACACGTTTTGTTGCTCCAGAAGTTTGCACAGAACATCATTTCAATAGTAAAAGGAAAAAAACACCATTACAGAGCAAGGGAGGAGGTTCAAACTCCATTTTCAACCCTAGAGAAGAAAAGAAGGGAGGGCAGAGCAAAAAAGATGAACAACTTGTTATATCTTTTAAAATGAGCCAAATCTGGCTTTATACAATGCATGGGTCGAGCCCAGGAGATAGAAAACATAGGAAAATGTGTAAGCAGCCCAACCATTGACCAAAATGCATTCTTCATTAAAATCGGTGGTTGAGACATCACTTCTAGCCATGCTGAAGAAGAATGCGACCCATGTGCATTAAAACTGGTTGTTGAAACATCACTTTTGGCCATGATCACACGTCAGAGCCATTTCTCGATTTTCTCCCTCTAGGCTACACCAAAATTCAAGATTTATCCCAGAATCATGTAGATAATTTCAACAGCTTTCTGTTGATATAAAGAACGTGCAAATCCGAGCTCTGGATCAAAAGATATGTTGATCTGAAGATTTAGGGCACAGAATAGACCAAAACGGATTTTAAAATCTTTTCCCGCACTTTGCCACTTGGACGACACGTGGCAGGCTCTGATTGGATATGTAATTATCTCTCCTCTACATTTTCATCGGGTTTGGGGAATGCCTCGACATGTGCTTGATGCTTGTGTTTTCCCGACACCCACTTCCGCCGGTATTGCCAAGTTTTCCTTTATTTCGGGTTCGGAAGTGTGACTTGCATTTGCATCGGGTTTGGGTGGTGGCTCGACATGTTTTCCTCCCATGCTTTTCTGAATTGTTTCCCCAACTCCAAGACCCGATTTCCTTTGTGTCGGGCTTTTCAACCCCTCTGACACATTTCTTCCTTGGTCAGGTTTTCCAACCCTTCCGGCATGATTTTTTCCTTGTGGGCCCTAGCTTGGACACGTGGCACTATCCCATTGGTTCGGGTCAGTGCTTGAGACCTCACCCTTTGAATTTTTTTTGGACTTTTCTCCTTGTGACACATGTCATGATTTGGTTGGTTCTCGGCCCCTTCGCGCCCTTCACGTCTTTATGTCCCGGATGTCCCAAACTGCTTGGGCAAAAAACTTCCGATCCTCCTGAAATGGGCTTCCTCGTCCTCATTTGGCCGATGACACGTGGCGTTGTTTGATTGGCTTTCGGATCCTTCAGCGATCCACGTCCCGCGCGTCCCTTCGTCCCAGATGTCCCAGTATGAACTTTCTCTGTTTCAGGCGAACCGGCCGGTTCGCGTCATCACGGCCCAAATGTCCCAATTGCTTCCGGACTGTTTGTTCTCATTTCGGCCGATCCGGCCGGTTTGCGTACTTCACGTACTCTTGTCCCAAACTATCCCGCTCAGCAGTTAGTCATTTTTCTTCCTCTTTCGGCCGGATCAGCTTCTCTCGCCCCGCGTGTCCTTCTGGTCTGACTGTCCCGGTGCTATAGTTGTCTGTTTCGGGCGAACCAGCCGGTTCGGGTCCTTCGCGCACTCTTGTCCCACTTGTCCTTTTGCTGCTTGGGCCACATGCAGGCTTTTCGGCCAATCTGCGCCTTGGCGTCCCAAATGTCCCACATTGTCCTAGGACAAGGACTTAGCCATTTTTTATGATTTTTTCTGGTCTGAGCCTGTCTTCTGCAACTTTTTTCACATTTTCTCAGAGCTTGCTCTTTCCTTCTTTGGTCAGGGGAGTTAGAAAAATCTGAGGGAACCCCAGAAACATGATGTTTGCTCTGAATCAATTATCTTCCTGGGACTTGAGAATTCTTATGCATGTTATCAAATTAACCCTGGGGGGTGAATTTTGGATAACAATTTGGCGACTCAGCGGGGTCATCTGCCTACTAGATGAAGTTACCAGTTGCCTGAAGCATCCATTGGGCATGGAGTCCTGAGTTGTAACCTGCAATTGATCTGAACTTTGAAAACTTCCCTCTGAGCCACTTGAAACCCACTAGACATGGAGTTGTTCTTACCAAAAAGCCACTGAAACGAACTGTGCAAGAGCAAAACCAGCACAAAAAAAACTATGTACAGAACTGAAAATCATACATGCTCCAAAATGAAACATGTAGAGTGTGCACAAGCACTTCTTCTGCTGAAAGCAAACCTGCCTACTCTACTCTAACTGGAAGCAAAAGCAAGCTAAACAAACCCTGCAATTGGTTGTGAGAAATAGCTTCCCTTTCTCAAAAGTGGCAGCCATGCAATTGATTTGGAGCTGATCATGGCTGTTAGGATGGATGGAAAATCAACAAGAAGATGGTATTCCACCCAAATCATCAAGGAATCAGCTGAAGGAAAATTCAATACCTCTTTTAGTTTCTTTGCATTTGGATTGAAGAGGTATGACAGCTGATCCTTGGTACTTTGTAGCTCACCCTCATGCTCAGAAGAAAGCATGACTGGTTGTGACTTCTCCTTTGGCTCCAATGAAGCCAAATACCTGATTGGGCAAGGTATGGTCCGTTTGAGTATGCCCATTGCTGTGATTTTCAACCCCAAGAATGGAGTCTTCTTGTAGACCTTCTTGAATGGATGGTGTGGAAGAAATGGTGAAATTCCTCTGTCCTTTCTCTTCCTCCAATGAAGAACATGAAAGACTAAAATCTTCCAATCTTGGTTCCAAAGAGCTTCTATAAGATGCAAGTTGCTGCAAATGAATACTCTCCTCCATGACAGCAGGCTCTTGTGTTTGGAAGATGGATGATGAAAGAGAGAATGTTGGAAACTCAACCGGTTCTTCTCCATCAAAACAATCTTCCAAATCTGATAGATAAACTGCCTCATGACTGTCCTGCTGCAAATGTTCAACTTCCTTCATGGTGTCTTCTTGATCTGTAACTTGACCACCATGGTTTCCTTCATCCTCCAACATTGAGTTTGAGAGATCAAACTCCTCTTCGACATTAGAGCTAGAGAGAGATGAAGTAGAAAGAAGAACTGAAGGTTCTCCTGTAGCCTGCTTTGTGCTCAAAGCCCTTGGATCCGCAATTTTCTCTTCCACAGCTAGATTGTTCTCCTCTTCTTTTGGATTTGGAGCAGTTTCTCCTTCCTCTACTACTTGAAGAGAATCTTGCACTTGATAAAACTCTTCCTCTAACATGAAGTTTTTCAAGTCAAACTCTTCATTCTGCTGCTCTAGATGGCAAGTTGGGACTGTAAGATCTTCTTCTTCTGCTGCAACAGAATCAGTCCTGACCACCATTTTTTCTCCAACCTTAGCCTCTTTTGTAGGCTTAACCATCAAGGGGATCTTTGTCATCCCAAATCTAAGAGCCCAACTCTTCAGACTTTGAATTTCTTCATCTTTGTTGGGCTTCTCTTTTTGCTGTTGTTTTCCTTGACTGGCATTTTGATTTTCATCCTCCCAACATGGATTTGGGAATGCAAGAGGAGGGATGGGTTGTAACTCAACTGATTTTACAATTTTGTGTGGTGGAGGCGGTGAAACCTCTTGTTTCTTTGGAGGAGGGGGTATTTCTTTTAGCTCTTGTGGAGAGGATGACTGTTTGGAAGGAAAAAGGAAAGAAGAATTGAGGTGTGGTGGAAAATTGAGAGTTGGAGACATGGGATCAACATTTGGGACAGCAGATGGAGAGTTTAAAGCTTGACACTGCTGAGATGAAACAGATTGGGAAAGAGGAAAAGAAAAGGCATGAGAAGGTGTGCTTGCCTGTTGACAAGGTTGTTGAATACTCCTCTCATACACCTCTATTTATTCAATCCACTTTGCAAGCAAAGGCAGCATTGCAATCATGAAGTCAAGCTTCTCCTGAGGGCTGTAATGCCTTGGAAAAGGTCCCACCCATGGACAAGGTGCTCTGCAACCGATTCCAAATGCTTTCATCTGTGCCTGAGCCATGGACTGCACTACGTTTACCTCCATCTTTTGGATCTTCTCCAACAGACCAGCATCTTGCATCTGATGGTCTTCATTGTATGCATACTCTTGCTCTTGGAAGGCTCCATAGCCAAACTGACTTTGGCACTGCTGCTCATATGGGTATGCATACTGATCTTGAATCTACTCAAAATGCTGATTTGGAGGATTTGTAAAACATGTTGAAGGTGAAATATACTGCTGTTGTTGATGTGAATTCCATGATGGAAATGAAGTCATGATTGCACAACTTCATAGAATGAGAGAATGATGGAAGAGATGGAAGGAAGAATGGATAGAAAAAGAATGAAAATGAATGGAAAGGAAGGTCTGCAACTTCAGAGATGGGTTATTGACCAGATGGAGTCGCCAGATGTGTTTGCAAGTGCCTCCAAAGGCTGAAATATTCACAGGAACACATCAACCTGCAAAAGATGAAGTGGAAGACCTGTAGAGTCCCACCCGGTGTGCCAAAACTGTTAGTGCAAAATCATAGCACCCCTGGATGTAGATCAGGGTTCTAGGTTGATCACTCAGGCATCCAGTGTGATTGCACAACATGGAAACCTCTCTCCAAGCGTGGGACTTGTGAAACTGAGAGAGGAATCTCCAAAGAAGGCTGGTTCCTGCTCCTAAACTACCTGCCACAAGCTATTCCAGTGCAGGAAAGCTAATCTAATCCTAATCTAATAACACCAAGGAGACAAAAAGAGAGAGAGAGAAAGGAAAACAAAAAAATCCTACACTAAAATGGTTATACACCAGAGAAGGAGAATGTTGAACATCTATCAAAACTGCCATGGGACAAAGAGAGGTGAGCAATGGGAAGGATGGACAGATGCATCACAGGCCCAAGGATAGATTTCACATAGAAAATGTCCCAAAACTCCATGAACACAGCTCCAGATCTGCAATGAACATTCAAACATGCAAAAATACCTACAATGAAGAGAGGCAAGAAGAGAACAAGCAAAAATGAGAAAGGATGGACAGATGCATCACAAAACACGTTTTGTTGCTCCAGAAGTTTGCATAGAACATCATTTCAATAGTAAAAGGCAAAATACACCATTACAGAGCAAGGGAGGAGGTTCGAACTCCATTTTGAACCCTAGAGAAGAAAAGAAGGGAGGGCAGAGCAGAAAAGATGAACAACTTGTTATATCTTTTAAAATGAGCCAAATCTAGCTTTATACAATGCAAGGGTCGAGCTCGGGAGATAGAAAACATAGGAAAATGTGTAAGCAGCCCAACCATTGACCAAAATGCATTCTTCATTAAAATCGGTGGTTGAGACATCACTTCTAGCCATGCTGAAGAAGAATGCGACCCATGTGCATTAAAACTGGTTGTTGAAACGTCGCTTTTGGCCATGATCACGTGTAAGTGCAATTTCTTGATTTTCTTCCTTTAGATTGCACCAAAATTCAAGATTGATCCTAGAATCATGTAGAGAATTTCAACAGCTTTCTGTTGATATAAAGAACGTGCAAATCCAAGCTCTGGATCAAAAGATATGTTGATCTGAAGATTTAGGGCATAGAATAGACCAAAACAGATTTTAAAATCTTTTCCCGCGCTTCACCACCTGGACGACACGTGGCAGGCTCTGATTGGATATGTAATTCTCTCTCCTCTGAATTTGCATCATGTTTGGGGAATGCCTTGACATGTGCTTGATGCTTGTGTTTTCCCGACACCCGCTTCCGCCGGTATTGCCAAGTTTTCCTTTGTTTTGGGTTCGGAAGTGTGACTTGCATTTGCATCGAGTTTGGGTGGTGGCTCGACATGTTTTCCTCCCATGCTTTTCCGACTTGTTTCCCCGACTCCAAGACCTGATTTCCTTTGTGTCAGGATTTCCAACCCCTCTGACACATTTCTTCCTTGGTCAGGTTTTCCAACCCTTCCGGCATGATTTTTTCCTTGTGGGCCCTAGCTTGGACACGTGGCACTATTCCATTGGTTCGGGTCAGCGCTTGAGACCTCACCCTTTGAATTTTTTTTGGACTTTTCTCCTTGTGACACATGTCATGATTTGGTTGGTTCTTGGCCCCTTCATGCCCTTCACGTCTTTATGTCCCAGATGTCCCAAACTGCTTGGGCCAAAAACTTCCGATCCTCCCGAAATGGGCTTCCTCGTCCTCATTTCGCCGATGACACGTGGCGTTGTTTGATTGGCTTTCAGTTCCTTCGGTGATCCACGTCCTGTGCGTCCCTTTGTCCCAGATGTCCCAGTATGAACTTTCTCTGTTTTAGGTGAACCGGCCGGTTCGCGTCATCACGGCCCAAATGTCCCAATTGCTTCTGGACTATTTGTTCTCATTTTGGCCGATCCGGCCGGTTCGCGTACTTCGCGTACTCTTGTCCCGAACTGTCCCGCTCAGCAGTTAGTCATTTTTCTTCCTCTTTTGGTTGGATCGGCTTCTCGCACCCCATACGTCCTTCTGGTCTGACTGTCCCGGTGCTACAGTTGTCTGTTTCGGGCAAACCGGCCGGTTCGGGTCCTTCGCGCACTCTTGTCCCACTTGTCCTTTTGCTGCTTGGGCCGCCTGCAGGCTTTTCGGCCGATCCGCGCCTTGGCATCCCAAATGTCCCACATTGTCCTAGGATAAGGACTTAGCCATTTTTTATGATTTTTTCTAGTCTGAGCCTGTCTTCTGCAACTTTTTTCACATTTTCTTAGAGCTTTCTCTTTCCTTGTTTGGTCAAGGGAGTTAGAAAAATCTTAGGGAACCCCAGAAACATGATGTTTTCTTTGAATCAATTATCTTCCTGGGACTTGAGAATTCTGATGCATGTTATCAAATTAACCCTGGGGGTTGAATTTTGGATAACAATTCCTTTTTCATTAATGTAAAAATGGGGAGAAGTACAAGTTGTTTTCCATCAATAAAAAAGTGGGAGATTCTTGGCATGATGTTGCGTAGGTGTTTTCATTGATGAAAAACCTCATTAATGACAAAGTGGATGAAGGAATAGGGTCATAACATGCTCAAAGTGATGATGACATGATGATTCATAGGTATTAATGATTTCATAGATTGATTTAGTGAGGATTCATTGTTCTTGCAAGCCTATCTAGGTGTCCTAGCTTGCTTAGGTGATAATGCATAGTGGTATGAGCTTCTTGGAAGGTTGAGAAACATATTAGTATGATGGAAAGAATTATTGGAGATTTCTTGGGCACTCACATAAGTTTCAAGGTGTAGATATAGGTTGGTGACCATGTTGTAGGTGCTCATTTGGAGCAGGTATGGTTGTTTGATTGCATGAGGATGAGTTATGGAGCTATATGATCCCATGGATGCATCTATTCATTTTTATTATGATGCATCAGGTATGTTAGGACCATATGGAGTGTTTTCATGATGATTTATACTGTTATTTTAGTTCACCCTAGCTTAGGCAGTGTATAAACCCAAGGGCTAGCTATGCAAGTCTCAATGTCTGGAGAGATGGAGTGTTGTATAATAACACATTTTCTCATATCCAAAATTAAAGTAGAAATATAAATTAAGAAAATAGGTCATTTAAAAAAAATATAATAGATGTATATGTGCTACTTACATCATCATACATATCTAAAATTTCTTACTTAACCGCCAAATCATTTAACATTCATTATTAATAAAGACGAAGGTAAGATTCTTTCTTTTCATTTTCCATTTTTCAAAATAAAAGTTGATGTATCCAAATGCCATACAGTTATCATGATAATAATTTCTAACATTTTCATTATGTATTAACTCCATGCTTTACAAATTGATATTGATCATATCATATAAACTAAATATATTACTTATAGTGAGCTTTGTTTTTAGTGTAAAAACTAGCAAGTTCTTCCTGCTCTTTGTTTTTGTCTTCATGTTGGTTTTGGATTGGTTTTTTCTTTGTTTTATTCATAGTTTCATGTTGGTTCTAGAATAGTTTTTTCTCTATTATGTTATTTCTCTAGTTCAGAAACCTTTATGGATGTATATTTAGATTGTATATCCTTGCATCCATTCTCGGGAGAGGGTGAGTATCATTGGGAAATTTTTCCACCACCCACAAACCGGATAGTCTCCCACACACCTCCTTTATGGAGTGGCCCTACCCTTCAACGAAGCACATAAATAATGGACTATGTGGCAAGAGGATGTATCATGTGAACTAAGGTTGTCATTTACCTTCGGGCATCTACCTTGGGCATCTCATGAAACATAGTGGGATATGAATAGAATAATTTATATTCCTATGTATAATTAATTATACCATAATTTTACATGCTTGAGGCCACAAGACTATAGCGAATACAGACACCCACCAAGACTCCCGAATCCTATGATAGATTTATCTATACCTTGAATATTAAATAAAAATTAGTTCTTGAGAATTTAATGTGAATGACACCACCTAGTTTGTCACATCCTAGTCTCACAAATTCCAAAGGGGTTACAACCTTTCCAAATATTAAAAATATGTTATCTTCTCATTTTACAAGTAAATGAATTAATTTGAGGGAATTTCAACATCATTCTTATTAAAGGCACTAAAATTTAAGTCGGAAAATCCATTCTTTTATTACGTAAAGCTTAAACTAATATAAGGGTGTGGAAACTAGACCATTGCTCTATACCGTTTTATCGAGAGATCATGTAGTGAAATAATTTAATATTTATTAATATCTCATTAATTTGTCTTGGTTTGGTTTTTTTAGAGTCTGTGTGTGATTTGAAGGATTCTTATTTATTTGTTTATTATTTTGATTGATTCGGAGCAAGATAACAGATCAACACATAAAAGACAGTAATTAAATTGACAACAAAATTCAACTAAGACCGATTGGATTTATTGGGAAGGGAAACTTTCCATATTTACTTTGAGGTGAGAAAATTGATTAGCTTCTAATTAACATAGCTAACTAGACACCAACTCATATGATGGGTTTGACCAAAGTAATTGGTAAAAGGAAAATTTAAAATTTAAAATCTACAACAGACATCTCCAAACTTGAAGCCAGGAAAAGAAAAATAAAACAAGCCATCAACAATAACAACTGGAATCAACTACAATAATTTAATTTAATTTTTCAGATATTTGAGATAAGACTTTCTTGGAAATGTAGGTCAAAAATAGTTGATTGTGCATCACTTCCTAAAATAGACCTTCTCTACCTATTGTTGTGAGATTGCAATTAATATCAATAGTGGATTAAAATGGCATTGGTTAAACATGTTTTTAAAGGAAAGATCATAAAAATGTATTATTATGAAATCTACCCCTACTGTTTTACCTTTTTCTTAGATTGTTTCTTTGAATCGTTAACAAAACAGATAGGGTAATGGGCATAGGAGGAATACCTGTTCAAATTTCAGTTGATGGGTTGTTACACACTTATGAATTTTGAATCCACAACCGACCGTGAGAGCTTATTTTTGGCTAGGAGGAACTACTTGCAATGAAAGTAAGACCACTAGAAAGAATTAAACAATATGGGCAGTGAACTGCCTAGCATGAGCTAGATCCGAGAAGTATGGTACTTCCTAGATGGCTGTCAATCCACTATTTTAAACAAATTAATGCTGAAAACAAGGTAAATCCTTTTGTTATTTAAAAATGATTTAGGTATCTCACTTAAAACACAATAAGAAATAGATCTAATCTAACAAGCTAAGCTAGAATAGAATCCACAGGTCAAATGGTTGGTTTTGGGTTCTGCAGGTCTGATAAAGGTCTCGGGTAGGTCACAAGTGAGTGAAGGCGAGGAAAAATTAGGTGGATAGGTATTTGTTTAAGGATGTGAAGAAAAACACAGAGACCGACGTCGGTCAGGGGTGACCGACCGCGGTTAGGTATAACCGGCGCTGGTTACTGTGAGATTTGGAAATGTCACAGAATGAAGTTTTGGTCTCCTTTATGATTGCACAAAGGATTTAGTTGGTTGGGAGGAGGTATTAGGTGACTGGGATAGGTTTTTACAAGGATTTGATGGGTCTATGAAGGTAAAAAATGTTAGAGATGGTCGATAAGGAGCAAGATAAACAATGGGTGATAAAACAATGATGAAATGAAATAACCAGGAAAGTATGATATTGTACTTACTTGGATTTCATTCCTGAAGGCTTGTGTGTGATGGATGGAAGTGTCGATGGTGGGTTTGAAGGCTGCAAGTGATCACCAATTGAAGAAAATATTCTACATGGGCTGTATGCACACTCCTCTTTTGCTTGGATAGTTTAGAAGGTGGCTGGGATGGCTGTGTAGGAGAAGATGCTCAATCTCCTTCCTTGGATGTCATTTCTTGCTGGAATTGGCTCTCTGAAGATGTGTTATCTCTCTAAGATGTCATTCTTGTTTGTCAACTTTCTGCTTCGTTTGCCAACCTTTTCCTTCCAAGTTCTAACCTTGAGAAATAATATTGTTTTGGGTTAAAAGGGGTAACCGATGGTGGTCCGACTTAACCGGAGACAGTTAGGGGAAACAGACATCGGTCAAGGCGGGATTTCCTAGGTTTACCAAACTTAGGGAGATCCTCCTGATTTCCTTGGATCTTGTTTCATTATCCCATGGATTAGACTAGGAGCTTCTGTGATCATGCGGGAATGTGGTTAATAGGCATTGATTTTTAGGGTTTGGGTAAGTCTTAGTTAGTTATGGTAACTTGCTAAGAATTGGTATTAAGTTGAGTTAGCTTGGTGAGGTGTCTAAGTGAGCTATATGTGTAGGTATTATTTAAATAATATATTTAAATAATAAATATAGTGAGGATAATGAGTTAATTTAATTAAATTAATTAAATTAATACTAGTGAGGTGAAGGGGGCCATGGCTAAGTAGATGTAATAAAATGGGGGCTTATATGTCGAAGGACGAATGGGGAGTGTGACCTAATTTTAGTGTCTACATTTTTCCTATTTTTATTATGTAGCTTTTATTGGTAAGCGATGCTAACAAAAATAAGATGTGGTTGGCCCATGTGATGGTAAGGTTATCCCCCTCAAACTAGGAACTTATGAAGCAACAGGGTGAAGCGGTGAGTGGTTTGATAAAAGGTAAATGGCTGTAGGGGAAGAGGGTGAAAGGTCTACTTGGGTGATCTTAGGTAATGGGTCAAGGTCAAAGGCAGCAGCAGTCAAACACACGTACACGTATAAATTGTAGCACGCTACCAGGTTGAAGAGGATGCAAAATCTACATCGTCTAAGGTCGATAGGTTTATACAAACAAGGGTGAAGTGAATCCGGTATCCAAGGTATAGGATAAGGTTAGGAAACACAACGTAGGTTAGGTGTAGGAATGTTTAGGTATGTTTTGGTACACCAAACGTAGGGTCAAGATAAACGGTTACGGCAATAGGCTAGGTAAGGTCATTAGGTCAACAACATAGGTAACAGTGCCACAAGGTATAGCAAACACACGAGGTAAAAGGTCACTAGAGATGTTCTAGGTCTAAATATCGAGATCACGGCATGGGTAAGGCCAAGGTAGGGGTAAAATAATAAGGCATAAATAGCGGACATGAGGAGGCTGAAAAATGTGGAGGGCCAGAGATGAAGGTAAAGTGGTCCAGGTAGGTGTATGGAGGGAAAAAGAAAAGGGAGGTAAGGAAAATGAGGGAAATGTGATGGCAATGAGTATGTAGGGTTACCGACATCGGTTGGTATGAACTAATGACGGTGTAGGGGAATCGATGGCGGTAGTTTAGGGAATCAAACCGGTAATGGTCAATGGTTAACATACGTAAATCGGGTCAGGTATGGTATAAAAAGTGAAAAACCCGCATTTGAAAATTCAGTTGTGTAGGTGGAAAAGGAGAAAAGGAAAAGAAGAGAGAAAAGAGGAAGAGGAAAAAAGAGTACAATATAGAGCTTGGGTGGCGAGCCAAATAGGTGAGAGTGGGTGAGTGAGAGGTGGGGCCGTGAGATTAGGTGGTACGGTTCGCGTGGCTGAGGATTGGTTGTGCAATTGACGATGGAAGAGGCTGGAGAGGGGTCAGGTAGTCCACCCGTATAGTGGCCAGATATACTGCAATGGCGTCGGTAGAGGGTTGAGGTAAGCTCCACACCATAGCTCAATAATTTGATTGATTAATTAGGGTAAAATATGGGTTTTAATAAAAATATGGGGGGAGGTTTTGAATTTGGATTGGGAGATAAATTGGATATAATTGGGGTGGGGGAGGTTGGAATGTAGGTCAGTAGGAGCGGGAAGGGAAGTAGGGAATATTTAAGTAGGTTTGGATGGGTAGTGATGTTGATTTGGTCAAAATTGAAAAAAATTGGGTCGAGGGTTTCAGCGCCATTCGGCACCACAGTGATCATTGTCGGTCACTTTCGGCCAATGTCAGTCATGTTTAAAGTGGCATCGGTCAAGATACAGGTAACTGATAGCGGTTAAATGCTACTGGTGATGGTTATGGGTAATTGGAGTCAGTGTGAAAATAAAGAAATGGGGCCAGAAATGGGCAAAAATGGGTTAGGAAGTGAAATGGATGGGCAATGGGTAGGGTAAGATATGTAAAGATGTGTGGTAAGAGAGAGGGGACGTTTTGAGGGTGGGTTAGGTAAGGATTAGGGAAAAGGGGTTTCGGGAAGAATAGGTGGTTTGGGGGTGAAAACTAGGTAAGTTGGGAAAGGCATACTAATATATAGTGTTGGTTGGATGAAGGCTTGGGATGAGCTACAGATGAGGGACTGGGAGCTGCTTATATTGCTAGAGTTGCATGGACAGGTGACTATCGAGGAGTGGAGTCACATTAATGATGTCAGCCTGATTGGGATCCACTATTATGGGTGGGTTGTGAGAGAGCAGAGTTTGATGGTCACACTCATCGAGAGATGGAATTCGGTGACTAACACATTCTACTTTCCGACGGGGGAGATGACCATCACCCTAGAGGATATATATAGGATATTAAGGCTACTGATTAGTGGAGCCTAGGTTTTCTCAGTGACATCCGAGGTCATGGTGAGGTGTGTAGATGAGGTGTTTAGAGAGAGAGAGGGTGAGCTGCGCTACCACAATGTTAGCCTGAGTTAGAGAGAGGTTTATGCTGCCCATCCTGAGGAGATGAGGTTGACTGTGTTTGATGATGGAGGCGATCAGGTGCTATGCATTTCCAAATTTAGAGGGTGGGAGATTCACATGGTCACTAATGGGTTTCCTTTGGGACATGATGATTGATCATACTAGTTTTGCATGGGCACCGACTTTCTTTATGCAGTTATATAGAGAGTTGTGGGCCTACGGTTGATTACGGAGATATAGTATGTGTTACATTTTCCTTCTTCACTATTGGGCCTATGAGCACATTATGTGTGTGCAAACAATAGGCCTGCCCCGGGTAGATGCATTTGAGCAGGGATTCATTTGAGTTGGTTATAGGTGATGGGTGCCAGAGGGAAGTGTACAGAGAGCTCAGGCTACATACGACATAGCATATTATAGATAGAGACTGGAGAGACTATCTAGTGTGGATATAGTCTGGAGACCCTATGTGACGTATCCCTCTTATAAAGGGATGTATGTAGAGCTGGAGGGACTACAGTTACATAGGATGGATAGAGGGACGCCGTGTTGGGGAGCAAAAGATGATACCTGTCAACTGAGTGAGGTGAAAGTTTGGTTTAGTGTAGGATGTACCCCCTCCCTTCCCATACGGTATAGGAGAGATGAGGTGGAGAGACCTTTGTCTCTACCCCATTTGGCAAAGTCGATACGGGAGGAGGAGGAGCCCATGGACCGTCACACAGATGATGTGGGGGTGACAGTGGCATACAGTCCAGTGGTGGGCCGTGTAGAGGCAGGGTCAGGTAGGGATAGCTGGGAGGTAAGGGATCACATGTATAGGCTGAGAGGCCAGAGCCAGTAGATACAGGTAGAGAGGCAAGAGCCTCAGGTACAAGTACAGGAGGAGGAGCTCGAGCTGCATATACTAGTAGAAGGTGTGATGAGACCACCACAGATAATTTTGAGTGAGTAGACACAGTCTCACACTTATAGTGCCGAGAGTGTAGGTGGCCAGCAAGCCCAAAGGAGAGAGTAGAGGTCATCTGATCAGAGCATGGGGGTCAGCTTTAGATGCTGGGCCGTCTAGTGGGAGATTGAGGGTAGTGAGCTGCCGCTCCAGGTCAGAGGAGATTGTTGACATTACAGATGAGGTAGATATGATGTAGTAGATGTGAGACAATATATCACCTATTTTTGTATTGTTGGTTTTTAGATGTATACCGGCCTACGAGCCGAAGAGATATTTGTATTGGATACTGGCTTGTGAGCTAATGATGATTATTTATAGTATATCAGAACTGCGAGCCGAAGAAATTTTGAGTATTGGATAGCGGCTTGGGAGTTGATGATAGGCATTATTTATAGAGATACACATTTATGTGATACAAATGTACACTGTATTGATACACACATGTATATATGAGGAGATAGATGATATTCAGGTGATGCTGTTGTGATGTGTATGATTTTTACTTTACTTGTGATATGGATGGAAAATAGATGAGCTAGGCATGATAGAGTTAGGTTGGTTTAGGCATGGATTGAGTCAAGTCGGTTTAGGCATGGATCAAGTCAGGTTGGTTTAGGCATGGATTGAGTTAGGTTGGTTAGGCATGGATCGAGTCAGGTGATAGGCATGTTTGAGTCAAGTTGATATAGGCATGGATGAGTTAGGTTGGTTTTAGGCATGGGTGTCCATTTTTGTATTTTGATAACAAATGGCAATATAAATGCATGAGATAGTGTAAAATGTGGAAAATGTTGGTTATGTATGAAATTGTGAAATAATATAAGTGGTAAAAGGTATGTGGTATATGGTTTAAATGTTGAGGTTTTTGAGATGAACAGGAAATCAGGAAAGGGTGAGGAAAATGGTTAGGGTAAAGAGTATCCGAGCTAACCTTCTAGGGCCCCATGCCCTGGAAGTGCTTCTTACATAGTCCCAGTAAAAAGGGACCTTAGACCGATGTAGTTCTCCCATAAGCTAGGGAAGAATATGATAAGATCAAAGAATAGGTAGTGTGGTTGATAGTTAGGTTGTATTCGAGGTCATAAGTATGATGAGGCCAAGGTTGATTAGGTGAGGTGGAATATATGTAGATAGGTATGGGTGATTTGAGGTCGTAGGTATAATTAGGTTGAGGGCATTGATGTTGGGGTTAAGAATAGGTAGATAGGTAAAGGTGATTTGAGGTTGATTGAGGTGGGATAAGAGGGGGCAAGAAAGCCACCCAATTGGCAATGATCAAAATGTATGAAACACATATTTAGATAGGCGAATGGACATATGACCCTAAAGACATTACATGATTGAGAATTCTAAGAGTGATGAAAGGTCACATGATCACCAAATGTCATGGGTGCAACAGGTCCCTTCAGGTATGACGTGAAAAGACAACGGGTAATGAGGTAAAGCTAATTGGGTCATACAATGGGAAGTAGAATGCCTTGGACAATAGAGCCAAGATCACAATAGGCGAGTCCATGATGAAAAAGTGTATTTTTCTATTTCCTTTTTTTTTTTTTTTCTTTTTCTTTTACTTTAGATAGACTGATTGATGCAGGAAGTCTATACGGGAGGAATATATGTCTCCTTGAGGTCTTCATGAAGCTGATCGATGTGGGAAGCTTCTGAATTTTGATTTTTGAGGAGATAGTCTTCTTTTTGGAAAAACTATGTACAGAGTGATGATATTTTTATAGCTATCCTTTGAGGGAGTAGTCTACTTATAGCAAAAATTAAAGGCGGAAGATGTCCTTTTGAGGGATTCATCTTGTTGTTGTTTTTTTTCACTTTTAAGTCATGGATGAGACTATATCAAAGCATTTGGTTCTTGTTGAGAAGGAAAGGGTGAACGACCATGGGATATCATCTAAAAGAAGATGAAAAGTATCCATGAGAATCATGCCATGCACAGAGCCATGGTACACATATTTAAGAGAAGGCAAAATGGTGACAAGTAATCACATGATCCATGTTTAATCATTGGAGATGAGATTTGGAAAAGGTAAATGGCGCTCAAGGGATGAGCATGAACTAGATAAATAGTGATGTAGGACTAGAGGTCAACAATAGAATGGTCGAAGATGTAATGTGTTAAGGGGCTTATGTTTAGGTTTACCCTTAAGTGAGGACAAACTATAGGCACTTGATCCATAGGTATGAGTTACGATGTATGGTCCAAGCCAATTAGGAGAAATTTTTCCCCATTTTCTTTTCTCTGCTTTGGTTACGTGTTGATTTTCTTTAAAAACAAGGTCACCAACTTGGAAGGTTCGTTCATGAACATGTTTTTCATAAGCAAATTTGATATGTTGTTGATAAAATTGAAGGTGATATAGAGCATTAAGACGACATTCGTCTAATAACTCCAGTTGTGCTAAGCGGTCCTGACAAAAGTCATCATCAGTAATCATGTCATGGAGAGAAATGCAGAGTGAGGGGATCTAGAATTCGAGAGGTAGAACAACCTCTATACCATAGACCAGAGAAAAGGGTGTGGCCACAGTGGAGGTGTAAATACTAGTACGGTATATCCATAGGGAAAAAGGAATGTGCATATGCCAATCCTTCCCAGTATCGTCAACCACTTTCATGAGAATTTTATTAAGGGTTTTGTTAGTGGATTTGGCTTGGCCATTGGTTTTTGGGTAATAAGGTGAGGAGAAACTAAGTTGAATGCCAAAGGTGTCGTAAAGTCTTTGCAATGTTTTGCTTTTGAATTGTTTTCCATTATTAGTGATGAGTCGATGAGGGACAACAAAGTGACAAATGATGTGATGGTTAATGAACTCACATATTTTCTTAGATTTCGTGGAGATAAGTGGTATGGCTTCTACCCATTTTGTGTAGCATTTGGTAGTGGTTATGATCCATTGATGGCATTGGGAAGAATGAGGATTGATTTCTTCGATAAGATCCAAACCCCATTGAGAGAAGGGCCAAAGGTCACGAGCGACCTATAAGGCATGACTGGGTGTATGATGAAGGTTGGAATGTTGTTGACATCTCACGTAGGGTTTGACATAGTCACAAAAATCATGATTAAGGGTCATCCAGTAATAGCCTAGGTGAATAATATGCTTAGCAACAACAAGGCCACTAAAGTGGCCTCCACATATGCCATCATGAACCTCCTTGATGGTGTAAGGAGTTTCAAAACTTGTGAGGCATCGTAAGAGAATACCATCAAAGTTGTGCTTAAAGAGGAGTCCCCCCAGGATAACGAAATGAGATACCTTCTTAAGGAAGGCATGTTGTCCATTATGGGTGAGATCAGGAGGTAAGATGGAGAGGGAAAGGTAGTCAGAGTATTGTTTATACCAAAGGTCACTCAGGTCAGGGGTGTCGGTTCTAATCGAGTAAACATCATGAGGTAAATATGAAGGTGAATGGAGGCATTGTACAATGACAAATATTTTGGAATCGGTAGGGGAAACGGGTATTTGGGAAGCTAAACAGGCCATAGTATCTGTAAATTTGTTGGTTGAACATGGGATGGTTTGAAGGGTGTAATGATCAAAGGTGGTCAAAAGTATGTCTACATGATGTTTATACTTTTGAAGTATCTCATTACAAAATTGGTACATACCATTAACTTCGTTTATGACCAATTGTGAATCACAAAAGATATGGATTGATTTAACACTGAGGGCATAGGTGGTCTGGAGACTGAGGATGAGCCCTTCATCCTTGACAATATTGTTGGTGCATTCAAAGTCTAGTTTGAAAGACAAAGGCATTAGTTCTCCATCTAGAGGGATGAGGATAACACCAGATCCACCCCCACGCTAACACTTGGAACCATTGAAGAATAGTGTCATCTGGTAAGGGGGTTCATCCAGGGAAAGAGTAGTAATGGACTCGTCGGGAAAGTCAAAATTAGAGGGTTGGTATCCAGCGATAGGTGCGTCAGCCAGTTGGTCAGTGATAGCCTAGCCCTTAATGGAATTTTGGTGGATGAATTTGAGGTCAAGATCAGCTAAAAGCATAAGCCATCGCGTAGTGCATTGATTTTGATAAGGTTTAGCGTACATGATGTGTAAAGGGTTAGTTTTGGTCACAACATAGGTTTTGTGGTTGAGTAGGTAATGGTGGAGTTTGGTGGCAATGAAAACTAAGGCTAAGAAAAGTTTTTCAGGGTGAGTTGCATCAGGTTTCACAGTCCAGAAGGGTATGGCTTATATAATAAACCGCCTGCTCCCTATGTTGTTCATCACGATGAGCGAGCATAGCCCCTAAGGAGTGATCAATAGCTGATATGTATAGGTAAAAAGGTTGATTTTCTTTCGGTTGGAATGAGTATGCGGTGGTTGGAGATGGTATTGTTTTAAGGCCTCAAAATCTTTGTGGTAGTCGTCATCCCAAATAGAAAGAGACATCCTTCCTGAAGTAGATGATGAAATGGTTGACAACGGTCGGAGAGTTGGGAAATAAATCAGTGAATGGACTGTAATTTACCTTGCAGGCTACAAAGTTGTTTGAGGTTCATGGGCAGAGGCATTTCCAGAATGGCCTTGACTTTAGCTGGGTCAACTTCTATACCACGTAAGGAAATGATAAATCCTAGGAGCTTTCCTAAGAGAACTGCGAAGATGCACAGTTTCTAGGTTGAAGGACGGATGTAATATTTAATGAGGCGGTCAAAGATGGTTTTGAAGACAACGAGGTGCTCAGCGCATGGCATTTATATTTAGCCAAGAGATCATCCACGTAATCTTCCCAATATGCGATGCATGATATCATGGAAGATGTAAGTCATAGCACGCTGATATATAGCACTAGTATTTTTAAGACAAAAATGCATGACTCGATAGCAGAAGGTCCCCCAAGGGGCAATGAATGTGGTTTTTCGCTGATCCTCTGGGGTAAGAAAAATTTGGTTATAACCCAAGAAACCATCCATGAGTGAGACCATCTCATGACCCATGGTAAGGTCCACTAGTTGATCAATACCAGGTCAAGGGGAAGTCATATTTCGGGTAGGAAAGGTTGAGGTCAAGGAAGTTCCGTACAAATACAGAGTCCCCCTGTTGGTTTAGTCGATAGGGACAATGTTAGAAATCCAATGAGGATAAACATTGGGTAAGATGAAGGAAACAAAAAGAAGGCACTGAAGTTCTTCTTTGATGAGAAGAGCAATGCGAGGGTGCATTTTCCTTAGCTTTTATTTAATGGGGTTGGCATCAGGAATGGTTACGATATTGTGGACCACTATGGTGGGGTCAATATTGGGCATGTCTACATAAGACCAAGCGAAAGCGTGGTTATGACTCTCAGAGAAAAGAAGTGAGGGTTTCTTGTTCAGAAACATCTAAAATATTGTCCGATCTTTAGGATGTGTGAGTCATCCTGAGTATGAATGTTGATCTCAATAGTCGATTCAGTCAACATGGTTTGTGTCTCAAAGGGTAATGATCGATGAATATATGAGTCTCTCTTTACCAAGGTAGGTGAGTATGGATTCATCATCCTGACATTGAACGATGTTAATGGTTAGTTTGTCGTCATCGATCATCTTAGGATACAGGAATGGAAGAGTGGAAGGTGCCTCGCCTTCACGTTGATAAGTTAGAGGGCCCTAAGGAAATGGTGTTTATGAAAAAAATGTAGTTAGGAGGGATAGATTCTAGGATCCATCGACTCCGTCGGTGAGGGCGGTGATGAAAGTGGAGAAGGGCTAGGGTCCTCAATGAATTCAATGCGGGCCTATTTGGTAGAAGGTTCGGGGAAGCCGATACCACTATGGTCATTATTTTTATGGGTGGTACATGGAATAACGGTATGGTGACCTTACTCGTAGAAGCCAAAACCAATACTCCTTCCACGCATAGTGGTGCATGAAGGTGTGGGTGACCACAATGGAAATTGGTAAGTGATTGGAAGTCAGTGGAAAATGGGCGGGGTTGGGATGGTGATTCAGGTGTGTAGGTAGTAGTATCAAGTCCCCCATAGGTGAGACTAGTATGAAGATGAGGAGGGCCATAAAGGAGGCATTCTCCAATACGGTGATCATAGCAAGGGTGTTGATGAAGGCTTCCATACTGGCATGGAGTAAGTAATGTGTCGACGCTATATGTGTGGTATTCCCCTAGAGTGAGGCATTGAAAAGCACCTTCCAAGGGATCAGTGGTTGGTATGTGGGTAGTTGGTATAGACAATGTGTCGGAGGTCGATGCAGAGGTGGAGTTAACAGATTGGGAAACTAATGGGGTCATCCGTGGAGGTTATAGAAGTGGTAGGCATGGAGGAGGTATGTACGTAGTGAAAGCAACCACCATAATGGTAGGTGTGGGTGTAGGTGTAGGTGAAGTCAGTATTGGCTGGTGGAAGTAGACGGCTTAACTGGTATGAGTACATCGTTGGGTTGGTAAAGCATGTTGCATGTTTTGAAAGGTGACGGGTCAGCTAGAATGGTATAAGTGTGTCCTTCATGTTCAAAACTTTACATAAAAATGTAAAGTGGAAGGAACACAACCCATGACCCATGGATCCAGGGTCTACCAAGTAACAAGTTATATTGGAATTCCCCCTCCAAAACATAAAAATTATGGAACAGTACGAGGACCAACACGAACATGCAGGATGATAGTGCCTAGTGTGGAGGTGATAGTGTCGTTGAATGAACGTAACATGACTCAGATGTTTTTTTGCATGTAATTGTCAGGTATGTGCACTTTTGAGAAAATGCATGGGATGATATGATGTTAATGCTAGCGCCTCAATCAATCATCACACGACATACCCGTATGTCATCAATGTGGACAGAAATGAAGAGGGATCAGTCCGGGTCCTCATTTTGGTATGGCGCGATCTCCTTCTCTAAGAAGCTAAGGGAGGCCACTTAGTGAACAAGGTGAGGTGAGGATGAAGGTGGTAATTTGGTGAGAGAGGCTACATGATGGGGTGTGATGATGGAGGCTATGGGTGTAGGGTCGTTGGGTAAAACCTTGATAAATTGAAGAACCTCCATGAGGGTTTGCCGATGGGATTCTAATGTTTGGATGCTGTCATATAAGGAAATTTTGAGGGGTGATTGGTGTAATTGTTTGAGCATGGTGTGATGTGTGACACCATTAGAAATGGGGTATGTGGGGCTGTGGATAGTTATCTTAGGTATAGGCACAAAGGGTATGTTGGGTATAGGATTGGTTGGTGGGTCAGCTGCCTTTTCTTTACCCTTCTGTGCATGTGTAGTGATGTGTACGATGTTGATTTGAGGGAATTTGTAAAATGGAGAGGGTGTAGGGTAAGTGGTATAATGACATGAAGGGTAAAAACCTACGGGAGGAGAAAATCCCTGTGAGGTCAGTTGGGCTCAATGACATTTGGGTGGTGGTGTGGCAAGTTCTCTGATGCAAACCATGTTAATTTAAAATTTTGTGTGTGGTTTTAGGAGCTGTGAGGGTGGAGGTTGTGGTTGTTGAGTGGGCAATGTGGGAATGGGTGCAGGTGAAGCAAGGTCCTTGTCTAGAAGGTCGTCATTGTCAAAGTTGGTTTCTGGTGGATACAATTAGATAAGGATGGTTTTCAAAGCCTTGCAGTTCTCCACATCATGTCGTGGCACATGATGGTATGTGCAAATTTTGGCATCATCAAACCCCTTTGGCTTGGGTTTGAAGGGGTCATAAGGTCAAAGTGGCGGTAATGTGATAACAGAAGTATCGAGGAGGTTGGTTAAAATTTTGGCATAGGACCCTGCTAGTGGATCACAATGGGAAGTAAATGTGGGTTTGGGTGTAGGGGTGGTTGGTTTTGTAGGAATCACTTTTGGAATTGTAGGAAGGGTTCGAGCTATGGGTTTAGGTGCCAGTATGGTTTGAGGTATCAGGCGGGTTTGTTTTGGTATGGGTATAGTAGATGGACGGGTAAGAAGGTGTGGGGCTATGTTGACTGCCTTGTTGTGGGGTAGTGGGGTTTTGTTTTTGGGTTGTACCTTCTTGGGTAAAGGTGATGTGGGTATATGGGATCTAGAAGGAAAAGTAGATGGAGGAAAAGGGTGATTTACCCATGGGGATAACGAGGGTGCTATGAAGGTAGATGACGCAGGTCATGCTTGGGGTGAGATGGACAAATACTGAAGTGTAGTAGGTAGTGAAGCAATGGCTGAAGGTATCAAAGGTATTGGTGGTAAACAGATTGCAGGTGTGGGTATGAATCGTGTTGTGGGTCTAGGTAGGTTAGAGATTTGTGAGGTAGGAATGGGTGGTTGTGTTATTGGGTTATGAATGGGTGAGGGGTGCTTGACCCTGTTGGGAAGCTGAGGTCTTAAGGTAGATGGGACAAGTGCGGATGTGATTGGTGTGGTAAGGGTATGAGGTTGATGAGTTTGTTTCTTTAGTTTGGGTGTCAGAGTAGGTGTGGTTTTGGAGGATGTAGCTAAATCCAGTTTAATAGGTGGATAAGTGAGGCTAGTGGTTGGGATAACCCCTAAAGTGGTAATAGGTTTAGTGGAGGTAAATATTGTGGGTATGGGTTTGGGTTTAGGCATAGGTCGGGTTATGGCTAAGGGTGTGGTGTGAGTGATAATGGGTTTCGTGGAAGGGGTTGTAATAGAAGTGGTTGTATGTGGTTTGATGGGTGGAAATGTGCTTGGGTAGATAATGGAGGTGTCAACGAGGGATCTCTGTATTTGTGTTGAGATAGGGAGTAAGAGGTGCCTCCATAACAAAGTCCTATCCACATACTCTAAGTAATCAGTCAAATGCGAGAATGACATGTTTGTGGGTGGAGTTGGTGAGGACCTAATGGGAATTCCTGTAAAATGCATCTTAGAGATGGGGAATTGGCCAACTTCAGCTTCTATGGGTAAGAGAGCTGAAAATAGGTTTTTTGGATGTTGGGTAGTGGATGGAGAATGTTCGCCATGAGGTAAAGGTATCTCCACTGGGTCTATAATGGGTGGAAGGAGATGATGGGAACTCCGTTATGAATGAAGGAACTGATAGGTTCTCCTCTGTGGGTTGAGGAGGTAATGGGTGCTCCTCTGTAGGTGGAGGAGGTAATGGGTGCTCCTCTACAGGTGGAGGAGGTAATGGGTGCTCCTCTATGGGTGGAGGAGTGACGGTAGGTAAAGGTTTGCTAAGTGAAGAAGCTAGGGGTGAAATGGTCTTAATGTTAGTAGAAGACTCCCCTGTAGGATGATGAAGGGTGTTCTTCTATTAGTGAAGGAACAATGATAGTTGGTTCAGAATGTGGAAGGAGGGTTCGAGGCTAGGATTTCCTTCTATGGAAGGAATGTGAGGTAATTGATATGTGATAGGTACCTTGTTAAATATCGCATGAACCTCACGAGTATGGGTATTGTGAGTGGAAGTCTCACTAGTTTGATTGGATGAAGGGGCATGATTGGGAAATGGTTTTTTAAAGATGTGTAGATTTTTGTTAGGGGCAGCTGTTGGGATTATCCACAGTCAACTCACCTTTCTCGAGCATTTCTTGGACAATATTCTTAAAGGTGATGCAGTTATTGTCATTATGACCTTTCACTCGGTGATAGTTACAAAAATACTTGTCCCTTATACCATGCGGGCATGGGGCGAGCAGGGTTAAAACCAGTGTGTGGTTTTATGGGTGGAAGGGTGATGGCACTAGCTTTGATCAGCTTTTCTAAAACAGAAGAATAAGGCTCCCTAATTGGGGTATATTTTTGCTGCTCTTTCTGAAACGAAAAGGCTGTATGGGTGATAAATTAGATGAGGGGTGTGGCTTGATTGGATGGGTGAGCTGGGCCAGCCTTGGAGTACCACTACGTTTAGCTGGTACCTTTAGCCTTTGAATAATTGGTTGGTGGTTTAGAAGAAGAAGACGTTTCAGTTGAACTTGAATGTTGAATTATTATTTCGTAATTGGATTTCCTTCTTTTTAATGGCCCGAATCTCTAACTTTCATGCCATAGTAAATGCCTCATCGAATGTTATGAAAGTTTGGACACCGGCAAGGTCGGGGAGATATGTCTGGCGCAAGCTCATGTGAAGAACTTAATGAGTTCAGTTTGTGGTAGTTGAAAGGTAAGTTGATTGATCAGGCAACGCCAATGAGCAACAAAATTTGTGATAGATTCATCCTCGTACTGACGTGTGGAATATAGATCGGTCATGGTAACTTTTCTTGGCAATGTTGATAGAAAAATGATCCAAGAAAGCTTGGGATACATGATTGAATGAAAATATGGAGTGTTTGGGTAACCCACTACACCAATCTAATTTTGGTCCAGTGAGGGACATGGGAAAAGTTCTCAAAAGTAAGGCATCATCATGAGCATATCAAATAACATCTATGTTTAAACGAGTACAAATGCTATTGGTGGGTCTTCCTTACTATTGAAGCGGTTGAATTTAGGCATTTCCACAATGCACATGGTTATGAACGATATGGGAATGGATGGGTGAATAGGCTCATTACAAATCTCATCGTAAGTGAGAGTGTTACGGGAGCCAGAAACCGATGCCTCCAGTGTTTGCATCTGGTCCATCATCAATCTAATTAGGTCATTGGTGGGTTGTGATGATTAGATGCCTCCTATAACGTGAGGAGGTTGGTTTTGGGTGTATAATGGGTGGGGCATTCCAGTGTATGGGGATCGCCATATAAGGTGGTGGAGAAGAAAATGAATTAGGGGGTACGTACCTAGAATGAACAATAGATGAAATAGGTGGTTTTTGGTAGTATGTATATGGGGGAGGAAGGGTCGTGGTAACCCTAATGGTAATAGGGGCTAATGATTGTGGAATAGAAAGAACTACATTCTGAAATGGGGTAGAGGTCATCAACACTGGAGGTGGGAACGCAACTACAGGTATATGTGAGACATAAGGGATGAATGAGGTTGTGTTTGGGGTAATCGACGAGGGTATGATAGATGTAATTGGTCCCACATAGGTAATAGATGCGACATTCATAGCGGGTATAAGACCTAACTGTGAAATGACTGGGGGTAAGGTGGATGCAAGTAGCAAAAATCTAGATGGGGTTGATGCAGAAGTGGGTGCAAGAGTCGGGGGGATAGATATGGGCATGCCGTATATCAACTAACCCGAGGCATCTCTAGTGGACGAATGGGAGATGTAAAACTACAAGGTAGCAGGGTTCTGGTCAAGGAGTCATGTGAACTCCTCATCTCCGGTAGTGATATTGGTAGGCTAGATGGGATCCATGGTTGGTGATAAAATAGAGGGTGGTGAAGGACTAGGTGGGAATGGTTGGTGACTGGCATGGAACATGAGGGTGTTTGCTTGTCTTTTAGTTAGTACCATGTGAACCAGTTCTGATTAGGTGGGGTTGCTTCTCTATAAATAATATAGAGAATATCATAAACAGGTGAATCTGGTGATATAAAATGGATGAAGTAACAAATGACGAGTGGAATGTGAAACAGGTTAACTGATGTCAGTTAGGGAAAACTGAAGTCGGTCATGGGTAACCTCTGCCGGTTAGTGTAGAATGGGTAGTGAATAAACAATGAAGCAGAAGGCAAAAACCTAATGAGTATGCCAAATGTGGGGATGTGTAAAATGTTAATTGGAAAAGTGACAGTGATAGAGACTGTGGAAAGTCGAAGAAAGTGAAGTGAGAATGTCCTTTTGAGTAGGTTAGTAAGAGGACCTGGAACTGATGTCGGTTGAGTGTAACCGATGGAAGTCAGAGGTAACCAGTAGTGGTTACTGTGAGATTGAAAGAGTGATGAGAAGAAGTTGTTGTGAATTAGAATTTGATGTGGAATCAGACCCAGAATTCTGGGAATGATGGTGATATGGCCCAGGCACACTTAGGTGAAGCTAGAATACACTAGCTATGATGAGGAGTGTGCAAGGAAATACAAAAACAATGATCGAAAGCTCTCACCTCAAAATGCAAATCAAATAAAACACTAAGAAATAACGTTCCTAGAGTGCCTATTCTATTATGTTTGTTTAGATTATGATATTTAGGGACTGACACATGAATTGTGAGATAGAGTTTTTGGTGTGGATGGCTTCTACAAAGAAGGAGATCTAAAGGGTGAGGTTTCAGGTTTGTTATGGTGGGGGCGGGTTACACTCTGAAGTATGACTCAACAGAGTAGTGAGCTAGGTGCCCATTGTACCATGATCATGTGATCACCTACAGCTTCTTCTAGGTAAGATGTTGTTTAAGAATGTATGGATTTGAATTTTTGTGTGGTTTGGTAAGACTCGGAGAAAGAGAAAAGGATGGAAGTGCTTTTCTATGATTCATTTGTCAACCATCAGCTTGTAATGACTTCCAGTGTATAGGTTGCCCTCATTTAATGTGAGCTAATGCAGAAAATCAGAATGAAATGCAATGATTTAAAAACCCAAATCAAAAATGTGAAATTGGATGACACAATAAGATGAATAGGAAGAGGGATGCTCTTTTACTAAAATGCAGAAAACATGAAGAAATGATTCTTTTTAAATACACTAAAAGAAAAGTTTCATTTAGAGCAAGTAGAAAGATGAAGTGGATTACTAGGGAAAGAAATTAATGTGTACGCTTTTTCGAAGGGAAACAAACACATTTTTTCGCTAGGAATGAATGAAATGCAAGGAACCTCAGATGGGTCCCACCAGGCGTGCCAAAATGTTTCACATTTTTCTTATATTATTTCTTTGAATTATTGACGAAACAGATAGGGTAACGGGAGTAGGAGGAATACCTGTTCAAATGTTAGTTAATGGGTTGTTTTACACGTATGACTTCTGAATCCACAGTTGACCGTGAGAGCTTCCTTTTGGATAGGAGGAACTACCTATAATGAAAGAAAGACCACCAGAAATAATTAAACAATATGAGAAGTGAACTGCCTAGCGTGAGCTAGATCCGGGAAGTATGGTACTTCCTAGATGGTTGTTAGTCCACTATTTTAAACAAATTAATGATAAAAACAAGGTAAATCCTTTTGTTATTTAAAAGGGATTTAGGTATCTCACTTAAAACACAATAAGAAAACAAATCTAATCTAACAGGCTAAGCTGGAATAGAATCCACATGTCAAATGGTTGGTTTTGGGTTTTGCAGGTTTGATAAAGGTCTCGAGTAGGTCACAAGTGAGTGAAGGTGAGGTAAAATTAGGTGGATAGGTCTCTGTTTAAGGATGTGTAGGCAAACACAGAGACCGACGTCAGTCAGGGGCGACTGACCGTGGTAAGGTATAACCAACGCCGATTATTGTGAGATTTGGAAACATCACAGAATGGGGTTTTGGTCTCCTTTGTGATTGCACAAAGGATTTAGTTAGTTGGGAGGAGGTATTAGATTACTGGGATAGGTTTTTATGAGACTTTGATGGGTCTATGGAGGTATAAAATGTTGGAGATGGTCGATAAGGAGCAAGATAAACAATGGGTGATAAAAAATGATGAAATTAAATAACCAGGAAAGTATGATATTGTAAATACCTAGATTTCATTCCTGAAGGCTTGTGTGTGATTGGTGGAGGTGCCAATGGTGAGTTTGAAGGTTGTAAGTGATCACCAACTAAAGAAAATCTATTGCATTTACTGCATGCACACTCCTCTTTTGCTTGGATAGTTCAGAAGGTGGCTAGGATGGCTGTGTAGGAGAAGATGCTCAATCTCCTTCCTTGGATATCAGTTCTTGCTGGAATTGGCTCTTTGAAGATGCGTTCTCTCTGAGATGTCGTTCTTTCTCGTCAACTTTCTACTTCATTTTCCAACCTTTTCCTTCCAAGTTCCAACCTTGAGAATTAAGGTTGTTTTGGGTTAAAAGGGGTAACCGACGGCGGTCTGGCTTAACCGGTGATGGTTAGGGGAAACTGACGTTGGTTAAGGCGGGATTTCCTAGGTTTACCAAACTTAGGGAGATCCTCCTGATTTCCTCATATCTTATGTCATTATCCCATGGATTGGACTGGGAGCTTCTATGATCATGCGGGAATGTGGTTAGAGGGAGTGTAGGCATTGATTATTAGGGTTTGGGTAAGTCTTAGTTAGTTATGGTAACTTGCTAAGAATAGGTCTTAAGTTGAGTTAGCTTGGTGAGGTGTCTAAGTGAACTATATGTGTAGGTATTATTTAAATAAGATATTTAAATAATAAATATAGTGAGGATAATGAGTTAATTTAATTAAATTAATTAAATTAATACTAGTGAGGAGAAGGGGGCCATGGCTAGGTTGATGTAATAAAAGGGGGGGCTTATATGTCGAAGGAAGAAGGGGGATTGTGACCTAATTTTAGTGTCGACACCTACCAAAGTGATAATAAATCCTTCATTTTTGTCATTTTTGCTAATACGAATCCTTCTTTAATGAAATAAAATTAAAAGTATGCATAAGAGGATAATGATGATTGAAAATCCAATGGAGAGGGTTGGAATATAGTTTAGACTATCAGGTGGAAGTTTATATTTATCCCAAAACCAAATCTAAGAGTAGATATAACTAATTTATGGTATTGTCAGCAATATAAACCTGTAGATTATCAACTGGGATTATTTATTTATCCAAAAACCTAATAACTGAAAAAATATAATTAATCCATGACATTTCCAATATGATAATCCCCATACCTTTCACTGATGCTAGAAATTCCAAGCTCATTATTCATTTTCTCCTCTTCCAGGTTTGTTTTGTTTTGCTCCTGTGAATGAATTTCTTGGTTTTACCTCTTTTCTTTCTTTTATATATTTCCTTAAATACTTTCATTATCCCCTTTATTAATTAAATTCCCCACTTTATTAATTAAATTCCTCTCCTCCACGTGAATGTTGAGAATATGAATTTAATGGAGTGACTTCTCCTAAAAAGGTGGGCAATCTTCCTAAAATAGGAAATTTTTAATAAATTTAAAAACTACTTCCAACTAGTGCGTCTGGAGTTGAAAAGTTCTCCTTGGCTTCTTTGAATATAATTAAAACATAACCATCCTTCCTCAAAGTTTGGGTGCCCCTTTTTGGTATTTCACTTGTACATGGTGTTACACATTATTTATTTTATTTAAAACCATTAATTATTTTATTATTAACTTCTATATATTAATACTTGTCTCTTAGTATTATTATTATTTTTTTAAAGAACTTAATTACTATCCCTCATATGATTTATTTATTTAATAATTTAATTAAAATGTGCCTTTAATAACAATTCAGTGTTATTAATATTTACACATGAACTAAATCCATATATATATATATATATACTACATATACATATTGATAACTGCACCATAGACCTATTTTACGTTAAGACTTAAAAAAGGTTCTGTTGTGGCAAATCAGCAGCACCCCCTGGATGTTGATCAGATTACTAGTTTGATCATACTAGCATCCAGTGTGATTGCACAACATTGAATCCTTTCCCCAAGTGTGGGACTTGCAAAATGAGAAAGGAATCTCCAGTTTAGAGGCTGGTTTCTCAATTCCTCTGGTCAGATTTATCACTTACAAGTTGCAGAGGTCTATACTCCTAACCCTGCCCTAAATTCCAAAGGAGACAGAGATAGAGAATGCAAAAAAGCTAAAACTAATGCTAATAGGTGATGCACTAAAGGAGTGGTGAGCATTTTTTACTTCTGCAGATTGACACAGTCCATAAAAATGCAACAAAGAACCTCATGCACAAATTGATAATTGTAATGAAGGATCAGAAATTAACCAAACAACACAGGCAGAGGATGAAAACTAATCACAGAGGCTGTATTGTTATTTTAATCATCAAAATCACTTGCATTACAACACTTGAGAGGAAAAATAAAGTTACAACTCTTAGAAAAGGTCTGATATTCCACCAAAATCAATTCCAAAGTGAGAAAGGGGACTTACAATACACAAAGAATGTTCCACCTTTGAAAATGAGCCAAATCTGGCTTTTATAGTGCAAGGGACGAGCCCAGGAGAGAGAAACATGGGAAAACATGGGAGAGGTTCAATCATTGACCAAAATGCATTCAAAACAGCATGAGCATCCTTACAGACCCATTCCCTGACATTTTTAACCATGCTGGGAAAGAATGCGAGCCATTCTTCATTAAAAATGGTGGTCGAAACGTCATTTCTGCTCATCACCACGTGCCAGAGATGTTTTTTTATTTCCTCTCTCCAAACTATATCAAAATTCAAAATTTTCCCTGTAATCTTCTATATAATTTCACCAGCTTTCTATTGATATAAAGAACGTAAAAAACTAAGCTCTGGATCGAAAGATATGGCCATTTGAAGTTTTAGGGCAAAATAGGGCCAAATCAGGTTGGCGGGCAAAAATTTGAATTTTTCCACCTTTTTGGTCATTTGGAAAATTTTCCAAAATTTCCCCATGCTCCACCACTCTAGGTGCCACATGGCGGAATCTCATTGGCTGTGGGCCTTTCAGGGGAAAATTTTACCAAAAAACTCCGCCGAGCCATAACTTCAAAAATACATGGAGTTAGGAGGAAAACTTTACCTTTCTAGAAAGTTGAGAAAGAGCTCTATCCAATGGTGCCATTTTCAGAAGGTTTTTAGTGCCTAAAAAGCAAAATATTATGACTGAGGCATAAGAGAGGGGAGAAAGGAGTTAGCCACAAAAAATGAGTAGGGGCACATTTTGGATAACAATTTTGGCGACTCAAAGGGGTCATCTACCTACTGAATGAAATTACCAGTTGCTTGAAACAATCCATTGGGCATGGAGTCATTAAATTCTCTGTTTGGTACCCCAACTGACTAGAATGTTGCAAGGAGGAACATGGAATATCACCTGATGGAGCAATTCCTGCAAACACATTCCCAGGACCAACAAGCCTGTGCCAAAGCACTTAGGGAAAGGAAAACTAACCTACAGCAAAACAATATGCACAAGAACTTGGAGGAATGAAAACCTAAGCTAATATTTACAAGGTGGAAAATTTCCCTTTAGTAGAAATGCTTTAGATAGATCCCATTGACTGGAATCTACAGTTCTTCACCATCTAATGAAGACAATTGGAAGGCATTGCTCTCCTTACACTTTGTGACCATGTATGGGCCACTCCAAATGGCATCAAATTTTGAATGCCTTCCCAATTTTGCTCTGTGTGCATCCCATTTTAACACTAGATCTCCAACTTAAAAGGATCTATTCTTGGCATTTCTATCAAAGGCCTTCTTTATCAAATCCTGATCCTTCTCCATTGCTTGGGATGCCTGATTTCTGATTTCTTGGAGCTCCATCAATTTTGCATATCTAACCTCTATGGGCTCAAACTCCAACAACTCCAACTGTTTCATGAGTTCCAATGTTGGCAACTCAAGAGACATGGGTAAAATTTCCTCTCTCCCATAAACAAGCTTGAATGGAGAGTTACCTGTAGATCTCTTGGGAGTTATCCTATCAGCCCATAAAGCTGATTTCAATTTAGTATGCCAAGACCTCTGATTTTCATCAAGATTCCTCCTAATGATCTTCAACAAGTTCTTATTTATAGACTCAACCTGGTCATTACCCTAGGGGTAATAGTTTGATGAAGTACTTAGGTAGATCCTGTTCTTGACAGCCCATTCAGTCACCTTATACCCGATGAATGCCAATGCATTATCTAATATTATTATAGCAGGTACACTAAATTTGGTTGTTATTCCCTCATAGAAGTCTAGGATGCTAGATTCATTTGCTTCCTTGAGTGCCACTGCTTCAGTCCACTTAGTGAAGTAATCTGTGGCTGTTAAAAGCCACTTGTGCCCTTGGCTTGAATTGGGATTAATGACTCCAATGAAGTCTAAAACCCATTGCATGAATGGCTGGTCAATTGAAATTGGATGTAATGGAAGGGCAACTAGCCTCTCTTTACCTATGAAGAATGCACAATTCTTGCACCTCTTGATCCATGCATAACAATAATTGAAAATCTTGGGACAATAATAGCCAGCCCTCATGATCTTTAGAGCTATCACTCTTGGTGCAAAACGACCACCAGCTGGTCCACAATGGAACTCTTCCAACATCCTATGAATCTGATTTGTACCAATGCATCTTAGCAGTACTCCATTCACATCTCTTTTTAACAAGACACCATCAAGAAGGGCATATGGGACAGCCTGCAATCTGAAGTGTCTTCTTTGGGTCTTGTTCATCTCTGGAGGGCATAGGCCTGTGCTTAGGAAGTGCATTATTATTTGGGTCCAGCAAGGAGTGGGGACACCATTATTTTCCTCTTGAGTGTTTCCTTGCTCATAGCTGTCTTGCAACTTCAAAATAGTCTCTTTCTCATTGCATGCTTCCTTTTGCTTGCTCAAAATAAGCTTCTCACACAGTCCTTTTCCTCTGACCAACTTGGTGACCTTGATCTCTATGTCATACTCCATGACATGAGTAATCCAATCTGCTCTCTTTTCATTCAAGTCTTTGTTGAGGAGAAAGTCTTTAACTCTCGCATGAGAAACCAACAATTGGTTCTTATTGTTTGAAACTAGATGCTTGAATTTCTTCAAGCTCCTAATTACTTCAAGAACATGCTTCTCAATGAAAGAATATATCACCTCATAATCCTCCAGGATTTGGCTGAAGAAAGCAATTGGATTCTCATCATTGTCCTTGTTCTACTGTACCAAAATTGCAGAGATAGTATCATCACCCCCAAATGCATAGAGGATGAAATCCTTGGAGAAATACGGGTTGATGAGAGCTGGGGCTTGAGAGATGGCTTCTTTGGTTACTTCAAAACTCTCCTTTCCTTCTATTGTCCATTTGAAAGCCATGCTTTTATTTAATATCTTGGTGATGGGCTTGACAAGGGCTGTAAAATCTGGGACAAACCTCCAAAAAAAATTATTCTCCCCAAGAAACTCTGGAGGGCCTTCTTGTGGCTTGGCAATGGTAGTGCTCTTATGGCTTCAACTCTTTCTGGATCAATTGCTAATCCTTCTTTAGAGACAATGTGACCAAGGATCTTTCCTTCATGAGCTAAGAAAATACATTTTTTAGGATTCAAGGAGACTCCAAATCTTCTGTACCTTTGGAACACTTGTCTCAAATGAGAGAGGTGGTCTACTGTATTTTGTGAAAAAATAGTGATATCATCAAGATATATCAGCACTATTTTTTTAATCAAACCTTTGAACACCATGTCCATTGCTCTTTGGAAGGTAGCTCCAGCGTTGGACAGCCTAAATGAAATTTTCCTATATGCATAAGTTCCCCATTTAGTTGTAAAGGCTGTCTTGAACTGGTCTTCTTCCTTCACCATAATCTGATTATACCCTGAATAGCCATCGAGTAGTGAAAACCTCTCTGGGCCAACAACAACTTGTAAAATCTGATCCATAGAAGGAAGTGGATAATGATCCTTGAGAGATGCTCTATTCAAATCTCTGAAGTCAACACACAATCTAATTTCCCCACTCTTCTTTCTGACTGGAACCAAGTTGGCAACCCAACTAGAATGCTTGATAGGGAATATGATTCTTGATTCTATCAACTTATTCAATTCTTTTCTCATGAGAGGCTCCATGTGGGGGTTGACTGGCCTTTGTTTCTGCCTGATGGGCTTAGTATTTGGATCCAATTCAATGGTGTGTTGAGATAACTCAGGATTGAAACCTTTCAAATCTTTATAGCTCCAAGTAAACACATAAGAGAATTCTTGACAAAGTTGTATAAACTCATACATTTCTTGCTCAATTGTCATCTTGCCAACTTGGAGTGATTTGCCTTCTCCTACCGAGATGGACACTAAATCTTCTTCCTTCACTTGGATGTTTGCTTTCTCCTTCCTAAAATAATCATTAGGATTGAAAATGGACTCCAAAGTAATAATCCCCTTTGATAGTTTGTTAGTTCTCAGCCTCACCGCCTGGTCACCATACTATTACTCCAACTTTTCTTGATTTTTGGCTGAGAACTCAGCCTCTTCTTATAAGAAATGGATGATTTACTGATCATTTTCAAATACTTTCCAACTTACATTATTGTCCAGAACTAAAGGCCTCACAATCACATGGATGTTTGGTTGTACCTTGTCCTTTTGAATGCTCTCCACAACGTCAAAGGCTGCCCCAACTGCTGTAAGCCTATTAGCAGCTTGGTTCTCTTTTCTAGGAATGGATTTTATGCTAAAGCCCTCAAAATATTCAATGAGGTCCCACACCCTGTTCTTGTAGCACTTGAGTAGATTATTCTTGACAACATGCTGCCCCTTAACTGGGTTGACAATCAACTCACTATCACCAAAGACTTGCAAGTTTTTTATCCCTCTCTTGATTTCCCAATGCAGTCCTTACACCAAGACTTCATATTCAGCAGTGTTATAAGAGCATGCAAACTGAAATCTAAAAGCTGAATAATACTTAACTCCTTGAGGTGAAACCAGCATGGCTCCCCCTCATGCACCTTGTCTACTCCTTGATCCATCAAAAAACAACTGCCATACCTCATTTTCATCCTTGTGGTCTGGCCTGGTGATGCTAGGAATAGGCTGATTTTCTTTGTGCATGAAATAGACTCCTAACTCAGATTCTTCTATTTCTTGATAAGGATCAAAAGCATGCACCTTTCTTTCCCATTCATCAAGAGTCAAATCTGGGATTCTTCCTACCTTGGTGTCAGCTTCATCAGTGCTTGGATAATCTTCTTGATCAAATGCTGAACAATTGGTATTGATCTGACTTGGAGTGTAAGGCTCAATGTGAAATTTTGCAATAGGTTCATATCTGATTGTGGCTTTGGTTCTATATCTTGTTCTGAATAGCATGTGTGACCAATTAGCAGACAAGTAACCTCCAATCTTAGCTATGAAATCCCTTGACAAACATAGGGCAAAGAGTGGTGGAAGGTCTATTACTGAGACATCTTGCAAAACAACCATGTTGGGACAATCATGCAAAGTAAGACTCAAGTTTTTAATCACTCCAACTGTTGTTACTGCTTTCCCATCCAATTGTACCACCCCTTTTGATATGGTTTCATACTGAATTCCCAACTGATCAGCTATTTTCTTGGGCATTACTGAACTACTTTCCCCAGAATCAATCATGCAATTGTGTACTAATTGGTTCCCAATGATCAATGAAACATAGAATGGAGGGGGATTCAAAATCTTAACTTGCTGTCCTCCATGATTCCCCTTAGGCTGGGTAGCATTTGTGAGCACCTTCTCTTGCATTTGGACTTGCTGATTTGAAGTTGACCAGTCCTTCATGGCAACTTGTAGCAAATCTCTTCGGCCTGGGATAGATAGTGATTCCCACATTGATATGTTTACATTTGTCTTCTTCATCTGATCAATGATATTGAATGGGAATGAAGCATCCTTTTTTTGTCTCTTGGCCTGCACATTCATCCCTTGTATATGGACAACAACAACTGGCATTTGAGTTGGCTTAGGAACTGTTTTAGGCAGTCCTTATGTGCTTGGGATTGCATTTTTCTTGCCAATAGTTTGTGGAGTGACATAAGGTCATGAATTACTTGGGGCCAATGGTTGTTCTTCACCCAAATTTATCCTCTTTGACCTTGTGTTGGATGCAACACTTTGGGAAACTATCTGGTTCATGCCACAAAAATCTTCTACCTACCAGTTTACAAGTGTGGTATCATTTGGAGCTGATTGCTGCTGGAATGTTTCTTGTTGCTGGTCATTTCTTTGACTACCTTCACCCTCCACACCAATTGTTGTCACCATTAATGCTATATTCAAGGCACCGTTGAAGCACATGGACTAGTTATGAGGTTCATTGCATGGGAAACACCAATCATACTCTTGAGCCATATTGTTTTGTACTGGCACTAATGCTTTAGAGACAGATGTAGCATTGGAATTATAGGGCTGAAATGGTCTGTTGGCAGGAGGCCTTGCTTGATTTAGGTTTGCAGCTAGATTGGGCGGTTATTGGGGTTGATATGGTTGCATGTTAGGCTAAGCTTGAGGCTGGAAGGAAGGTCTAAAACCTTGAGCTTGCTTCCTTTTGAGTGTAACCAGCTCATTACCTAGATTTTGCAATTGCTTCATGACTTCTTGAAGTTCATTTGAGGCACTAGAAGATGAAGTGGAAGCTTCACTTGAATTCTAATTTCTAGGAGTGGGAATAGAAGCTAAATTAGGTACTTGACTAGTACTTGGGCTCTCTAAACTTGGAAATAATGGCATTGGAGGCCTAGGAGCTAGCTTTCCAGCTTGAATCAAACAATTTTCAGCTCTAATGGAAATGTTATAAGCAATGGGGATAGTTGTGCCTCCCATGGACTGGATTAACATAGAAATATCAGAATTTAAAGCTTTAAGGTAATAAAGAAAAGCACCTTCTGCTGTTGGCCTGATTGCCACTGGAATTCTCTCCCAAGTCCTTTGAAATATGAAATTAAAATTAGCCATCTGCTCATTGGGAGCTCTTTTGATAGTTGTCAGCTACTCCAAAAGGGACAAGTTGTCTCCCTTTTCCCCAAACTACTCATGGAGGGCTATACATAGCTGATTCCAATTTTGAATAGATCCTGAGGCAAGACTCCTGAACCATTGCAAAGCTTTCCGTTTGAATGAAGATGCCAACAGTTTGACAGCAACTTGCATCTCATTGATCTCATGGATTGCACAAATGTTAGCAATATCCTTAACATGATCACCAGGAGTGGTTTGATTTTCTCCAGTGAAGTATGGAATGTTCTTCAATGCTATAACTGGGATTAGATTTTGTGCATTGAGAGCAAGTGGGCTGCTGCCAGTGAAATTTAAATAGGGGTTTTTTTGTGCCATTCTGATTAGCCTTAGAACCCTTATTGATTGAATAAAAGGCCTACCAGGTGGAGGAGTTGAGAGAGTTCTATTTGGTGGAGATGGAGACCTTTGGATTCTCCTCCCACTTTTCCTTATTCTTGGAGATAATTGTAGATATTCAAACAACACCTCTTCTTCTCCAGCTCTTGACCTTGTAGTGATTCTTCTCATGAGTTTTCAGGTCTGCACTTCTAAAACCAGCTGATTCTTCTTCCTTGGAATCACCAGATATGTAATTTATAGCTCTTTTAAAGCAAGAAAATTGTAAAAAATGCACATCAATTTTGTTGCAATGAAGATGAAAACTTCTATCTCCCACCGGGCGTGCCAAAACTGTTGTGGCAAATCAGCAGCACCCCCTGGATGTTGATCAGATTTCTAGTTTGATCATACTAGCATCCAGTGTGATTGCACAACATTGAATCCTTTCCCCAAGTGCGGGACTTGCAAAATGAGAAAGGAATCTCCAGTTTAGAGGCTGGTTCCTCAATTCGTCTAGTCAAATTTATCACTCACAAGTTGCAGAGGTCTATATTCCTAACCCTACCCTAAATTCCAAAGGAACAGAGATAGAGAATGCAAAAAAGCTAAAACTAATGCTAATAGGTGATGCACCAAAGGAGTGGTGAGCATTTTTTAATTCTACAGATTGACACAGTCCATAAAAATGTAACAAAGAACCTCATGCACAAACTGATAATTGTAATGAAGGATCAGAAATTAACCAAACAACACAGGCAGAGGATGAAAACTAATCACAGAGGCTGTATTATTATTTTAATCATCAAAATCACTTACATTACAACACCTGACAGGTAAAATAAAGTTGCGGCTCTTAGAAAAGGTCTGATATTCCACCAAAATCACTTCTAAGGTGAGAAAGGGGACCTGCAATACACAAAGAATGTTCCACCTTTGAAAATGAGCCAAATCTGGCTTTTATAGTGCAAGGGACGAGCCCAAGAGAGAGAAACATGGGAAAACATGGGAGAGGTTAAATCATTGACCAAAATGCATTCAAAACATCATGGGAATCCTTACAGACCCATTCCCTAACATTTTTAACCATGCTGGGAGAGAATGCGAGCCATTCTTCATTAAAAACGGTGGTTGAAACGTCATTTCTGCTCATCACCACGTGCCAGAGACTTTTTTCAATTTTCTCTCTCTAAAATATATCAAAATGCAAAATTGACCCTAGAATATTGTAGAGAATTTCACCATCTTTCCATTGATATAAAGAACGCAAAAAAATTGAGCTCTGGATCGAAAGATATGGCCATTTGAAGTTTTAGGGCAAAACAGGGCCAAATCGGGTTGGCGAGCAAAAATTTGAATTTTTGCACCTTTTTGGTCATTTGGAAAATTTTCCAAAATTTCCCCACACTCCACCACTCTAGGTGCCACGTGGCGGCATCTCATTGGCCGTGGGCCTTTCAGGGGAAAATTTTACCAAAAAACTCCGCCGAGCCATAACTTCAAAAATACATGGAGTTAGGAGGAAAACTTTACCTTTCTGGAAAATTGAGAAAGAGCTCTATCCAATGGTGCCATTTTCAAAAGGTTTTTAGTGCCTAAAAACTAAAATATTATGACTGAGGCACAAGAGAGAGGAGAATGGAAGGAGTTAGCCACAAAAAATGAGTAGGGGCACATTTTGGATAACAGGTTCTTACCTACTTTGCGGCCATGTGAGTTCAGGAAAAAAATATTTATACTTCCCTAAAGTGGACACAACCTAGTCACATGGTTTACATCTCATTTCCAAATTGTTTTCCACCATCTATTTATCTATTCCCGATGATAAATTCCCTCTTTCTGAGGGTAATTTTTCCTACGCACACCACCACTCAACATAACACTCACACATTTGTTAGTGGTAGGAAATAAATGTTAAAAAATAAATTATATTATAAAATCTTATTAAAAAATTAATAATTTTGTGAGGCATAAATAAGGACACTTGATCATTCAAGTCTACCCATGGTTGTATATTTTATTTATTGATCAACATGCATAACTCATGTCAAAACATCGAACATATAAATTCATCCATAATTAAATAAAATACCAAAATATTTGGGTTGTGACATGTTGTTTGTGCCATGATGATGATTAGAGATGGTAGTATATGTGTTATGGTTCTTTGAGAAAAAAAATTAGGATGTCATGAGGTGAATTTTGCAAGATATGAGGTTTTTGGTGAAACATGGTCAAGAATAAGGTCATTTCTAGCTCAAATTGGGTCCTCTGATGCTCACCCTAAATTATTTGATTTACATGAGACCTTTTGGATTTCAAGGATATTTATATATTTATTTTATAAGGTTTCAAAAAAAAAATTATGTCATTTCATCATCATATTTTTATGAACAAATTTTAAGAAGGTAAACAACTTGTTATGAGTTTGAAACCCTAACTTGAAAGTGGTTTGAGATATTTTATTTATAAGTGGCCATAATTTATTCGTAGTGCATAAATTATGATTTTAACATGTATAGGTACCTTGAATCTTTCCAAAAATGTATGGTAGAGGTTATGGCAATTAGTGGACCCCACTCAAATAGGACAATTTTTGAAGAGGTTTGATTTGGGACAAGGTTGTCCAGAGGAGTTGCTAAATAAATGGAATTTTTTTTGAGTATGTGATTTTTTATTGATGTGAAAATAGGTTTCATGTCACTAGGATTCATAAAAATGGATAAGTGTTCTCTATGATAAAACCTTCATAGGATAAGTGTTGTTGTAAATCAGCAGCACCCCTGGATATTGATCAGACTTCTAGTTTGAAATCTTGGACATTCAGTGTGATTGCACAACATTGAATCCTCTCCCCAAGTGTGGGACTTGTAAAAATGGGAGAGGAATCTCTAGATTAAAGGCTGGTTCCTCAACTCCTCTGATAAGATATATCACTTGCAAGTTACAGAGGTTTAAATCCCTAGTTCTTACTCTAAATTCCAAGGGGACAAAGATAGGGAATTGAACAAAATGAAACTAATGCTAATGAGGTGATGCACCAAAGGAGTGGTGAACATTTATTACTTATGCAGATTGACACAGTTCATAAAAATGCAACAAAAATTCATGCACAAACTGATAACTGTAATAGAGGGTTAGAAATGAATCAAACAACATAAATAGAGGATTAAAACTCATTCACAAAGCCTGTATTGTCATTTCCAATATCAAAATACATACATTATAGCATCTGGGAGGTAGAAAACATGTTATAGTCCTAGAAGAGGTCTGATTTTTCCCCAAAAATCACTTTCTTTGGTGAAAGAGGGAGCCTGCAATACATAAAAAATGTTCAACCCTTTGAAAATGAGCCAAATCTGGCTTTTACAGTGCAAGCCACAACCCCATGAGACAGAAACACAGGAAAACATGGCAGAGCTTCAACCACCAACCCAAAAAACATTAAAATAGTATGGGCATCCTTACAATCCCATCCCTGGACATTTTTGGCTATGCTGGGAGAGAATGCGAGCCATTCTTCATTAAAAATGGTGGTTGAAACGTCATTTCTGTTATTGACCACGTGCCAAAGGCATTTTTCAATTTTCTCTCTCCAAAATAAATCAAAATGTAAAAAATGACCATGTAATCTTGTAGATAATTTCACCATCTTTCCATTAATATAAAGAACATAAAAAACCAAGCTCTGGATCGAAAGATATGGCCGTTTGAATTTTTAGGGAAAAACAGGGCCAAATCGGATTGGCGGGCAATTTTTTTTAAATTTTCCACTTTTTGGTCATTTGGAAAATTTTCCAAAAATTCCCTGCACTCTGCCATTCTGGGAGCCACATGCCATGTTTTTATTGGGCATGGACTTTTAATGCTTCATTTTCCATTGTTTTTCCCCTTGGAAAATTTTCCAAAAAATCCCTACTGGGCCGATGATCTGAGGACACGTGGCACGTGCTAATTGGGCACGGGCTTGTCCTCCTAAATTTTCTGTCACCTTTTAACCATTTTTCTGACCTGGACATGTCACAAAACCCCATTGGATGCGGGCTTTCCCCTTTGAATTTTCCATGTGGGCTTGTCTTGAGTTTTTTGGTGCCACCTAACACGTGGTGAGATTCCATTCATTCGCGCTCGGGGGAGCGATTTTCCCTTTGAAATTTCCTTCTTTTTCTTTTGGGGAAATTTCCCAAATTCTCCCTACCTTCCACCGGTCTGAGACACGTGGTTCCATTTCATTGGCTGTGGACCCTCTGTGAACATTTTTCCTTTTGAGCAATCCTTTTGGGAAAAAATCCCAATCTCCTCCTGCGCTCTGCCATTCCGGGTGCCCAGGGACACGTGGCCTTCACTGACTGGTCGACGGGGAAGCAGGAAAAAACTATCTCTATTCCCTTTTACCAAAACACTTCACCAAAATCCTAACTTCTCCTTCGCCCTCCACTGTTCCGGTGACACGTGATTGGGCGCGGGCCCTTCCCCTAAAATTTCTCCATGGTGCCAACACTTAGTCAATTCTTTCAATTTTCTCCCCTAGACACGTGGCATAATCTGATTCACCAGTGGGCCTATGGGGAAAAATATCCCTTTTGAAAGCTTTGCCAAACACTTGGTAAAAAATCCAAGTTTTCCTCCGACCCCCGCCACTTCCTTCAACATGTGCCGCCATTTCATTGGCTATGGGCCTTTCAGGGGAAAATTTCCCACAAAAACTCCGCCGAACCATAACTTCAAAAATACATGGAGTTAGGAGGAAAAATTTACCTTTCTGAAAAGATGAGAAAGATCTCTATCTAATGGTGCCATTTCCAGAAAGTTTTGAGTGCCTGAAAAGTAAAAAATTATGACTGAGGCACAAGCGAGGGAAGAATGAAGGATTTAACCACTAAATGTGCAAGGGGCACATTTTGGATAACAATTTTGGTGACTCAGAGGGGTCATCTACCTGCTGGATGAATTTAGCAGTTGCCTGAAGCAATCCATTGGGCAAGGAGTCATCAAATTCTTTGTTTGGTACCCTAAATGACTAGAACAATGCAAGGAGGAAGATGGAGGGTAGAACATCACCTGATTGGAGCAAGGCCTATAACACACTTTCCAGGAACAACAAGCTTGTGCCAAAGCACTTAGGGAAAACCAAACTAATCTATAGTGAAACAATGTGCACAAGCACTTGGAGGAATGAAAACTTAAGCTAATATGTACAAGGTGGAGAATTCTCTTTAGTAGCAATGCTTTAGATGGATTCCATTGATCGGAATCTACAGTTCTTCACCATCCAATGAAGACAATTGGAAAGCATTGATGTCCTTACACTTTGTGACCATGTATGGGCCACTCCAAATGGCATCAAATTTTGAATGCCTTCCCGGTTTTTCTCTTTCTACATCCCATTTTAACACTAGATCTCCAACTTGGAAAGATCTATTCTTGGCCTTCCTATCAAAGGTCTTCTTGATCAAGGCTTTATCCTTCTCCATTGCTTGGGATGCCTAATTTCTAGCTTCTTGGAGCTCCATCAATTCTACATATCTAACCTCCATGGGCTAGAAAAATACACTTTTTAGGATTCAAGGATACTCCAAATCTTCTGAACCTTTGGAACACTTGTCTCGAATGAAAGAGGTGGTCTGCTGCATTTTTTGAAAAAATGATGATATCATCAAGATATATCAGCACAATGTTGTTAATCAAACCCTTGAATGCCATGTCCATTGCTCTTAAAAAAGGTAGCTCCAGTGTTGGATAGCCCAAATGGAATTTTCCTGTATGCATAAGTTCCCCATTTGGTTGTAAAGGCTGTATTGAACTGATCTTCTTCTTTCACCATAATCTGATTCTACCCTGAATAGCCATCAAGTAATGAAAACCTCTCAGAGCCAACAACAACCTGTAAAATCTGCTCCATAGAAGGAAGTGGATAATGATCCTTGAGAGATGCTCTATTCAAATCTCTAAAATCAACACACAATTTGATTTCCCCACTCTTCTTTCTAACTGGAACTAAGTTGGCCACCCAGCTAGAATGCTTGTTAGGGAATATGATTCTTGATTCTATCAACTTATCTAATTCCTTTCTCATGAGAGGCTCCATGTGTGGATTGACTGGCCTTTGTTTTTTTCTGATGGGTTTAGTACTTGGATCTAATTCAATGATGTGTTGAGCTAACTTGGGATTGAAACCTTTCAAATATTCATAGCTCCAAGCAAACACATCAGGGAATTCTTGACAAAGTTGTATGGACTCATTCTTTTCTTGCTCAATTGTCACTTTACCAACTTGGAGTGATTTTCCTTCTTCCACCGAGATGGACACCAAATCTTCTCCTCTGACTTGGATGTTTGCCTTCTCCTTCCTGAAATGATCATTAGGATTGAAAATGGACTCCAAATTAATAAGTACCTTGGGTAGATTGTTGGTTCTCAGATTTACCACTTAGTCACAATACTGCTGCTCCAACTTTTCCTAATTCTTAGCTGAGAACTTAGCCTCTTCTTACAAGAAATGGATGATTTGCTGATCATTTTCAAACACTTGCCAACTTACATTGTTTCCTGGTACTGAAGGCCTCACAATCACATAAACATCAAAGGCTTCCCCAACTGCTACAAGCCTATCAACAGCTTGGTTCTCTTTTCTAGGAATGGATTTTATGTCAAAACCCTCAAAATATTCAATGAGGTCCCACACCCTATTCTTTTAGCACTTGATTAGATTATTCTTGACAACATGCTACCCCTTAACTTTATTGAGAATCAACTCACTGTCACCAAAGACTTGTAAGTTCTTTATTCCTCTCTTGATTGACCAATGCAATCCTTGTATCAAAGCCTCATATTCAATAGTGTTATTAGAGCATGCAAACTAAAATCTAAAATTTGAATAATAATTAACTCCTTGAGGTGAAACCAGCATAGCTCCACCTCCTGCACCCTATCTACTCCTTGATCCATCAAAAAACAATTGCCATACCTCATTTTTATCCTTGTGGTTTGGCTTGGTGATGCTAGGAATCGGCTGATTTTCTTCATGCATGCAATAGACTCCTAGCTCAAATTATTCTATTTCTTGATAAGGATCAAAAGCATGCACCTTTTTTGCCCATTCATCAAGAGTTAGATCTAGGATGCTTCCTACCTTGGTGTCAGTTTCATCAATGCTTGGATAATCCTCTTGATCAAACGCTAAACAATTGGTATTGATCTAACTTGGAGTGTAAGGCTCAATGTGAAAGTTTGCAATAGGTTCATATCTGATTGTGGCCTTGGTTCCATATCTTGTTCTGAACAACATGTGTGACCAATCATTAGATAAGTAGCCTCTAATCTTGGCTATGAAATCCCTTGAAAGACATAGGGCAAAGAGTGGTGGAAGGTCTATTACTGAGACATCTTGTAAAACAACAATGTTGGGGCATGCATGTAAGGTAAGACTCAAGTTTTTTATCACTCCAACTATTGTTACTGCTGTCCCATCCAATTGCACTACCCCTTTGGATATGAATTCATACTGAATTCCTAACTGATAAGCTATTTTCTTGGGCATTACTGAACTACTTGCCCCGGAATCAATCATGCAATTGTGTACTAATTGGTTTCCAATGATCAATGAAACATAGAATGGAGGGGGTTTCAACATTTTACCTTGTTGTCCTCCATGATTCTTTTCAAGTTGGGTAGCATTTTTGAGCACCTTCTCTTGCATTTGGACTTGCTGGTTTGAAGTTGACCAGTCTTTCATGGCAGCTTGTAGCAAAACTCTTTGGCCTGGGATAGATAGTGATTCCCACATTGATATGTTTACATTTGTCTTCTTCATCTGATCAATGATGTTGAATGGGGATGAAGCATCTCTTTGCTTTCCCTTGGCCTGCACATTCATTCCTTGCATATGGGCAGCAAAAAATGGCGTTTGAGCTAGCCTAGGAGCTATTTTAGGCAGCCCTTGTGTGTTTGGAACTAAATTTTGCTTGCCAATAATTTGTGGAATAGTAGGAGGTTGTGGATCATTTAGAGCCAATGGTTGTTCTTCACCCAAATTCCTCCTTTTTGACCTTGTGTTGTCTGCAACACTTTGGGAAACTGTTTGATTCATGCCACAAAAATCCTTTGCCTGCCAGTTTACAAGTGTAGCATCATTTGGAGCTGATTGTTGCTAGAATGTTTCTTGTTGCTGGTTATTTCCTTGACTACCTTCACCCTCCACACCAGTTGTAGTCACCATTAATGCTTGATTCAAGGCATTGTCAAAGCACATAGACTATTTGTGAGGTTCATTGCATGGGAAACACCATTCATACACTTGAGCTATGTTGTTTTGCACTAGCACTAATGCCTTAGAGACAGATATAACGTTAGTATTATAGGGCTGAAATGGTCTATTGGCAGGAGGTCTTTCTTGGTTTAAATTTACAGCTGGATTGGGTGGTCTTTGAGGTTGGTATGGCTACCTGTTAGGCTGAGCTTGAGGCTAGAAGGGAGGTCTAAAACTTTGGGATTGTTGTCTCTTGAGTGTAACCAACTCATTACCTAAATTTTGCAATTGCTTCATGACTTCTTGAAGTTCATTTGAGGCACTAGTAGATGAAGTAGAAGCTTCTCTTAAATTCTGATTTCTAGGAGTGGGAATAGGAGCTAAATTAGGTATTTGATTAGTGTTTGGGCTCTCTAAACTTGGAAACAATGGCATTGGAGGCCTAGGAGTTAGCTTGCCAGCTTGAATCAAAGAATTTTCAGCTCTAATGGTAATGCTATAAGAAATAGGGATAGTTGTGCCTCCCATGGATTGAATTAACATAGAAATATCAGAATTTAAAGCTTTAAAGTAATATAGAAAAGCAACTTTTACTGCTAGCCTTACTGCCACTGGAATTCTCTCCCAAGTCATTTGAAATCTGAAGTTGAAGTTAGTCAACTGCTCATTGGGAGCTCTCTTGATGGTTTTCAGCTGCTCCAAAAGGGACAAGTTGTCTCCCTTTTCCCCAAACTACTCATGGAGGGCTATACATAGCTGGTTTCAATTTTGGATAGAACCTGAGGGAAGACTCCTGAACCATTGCAAATTTTTCCCTTTGAATGAAGATGCCAGTAGTTTGACAGCAACTTGCATCTCATTGATCTCATGGATTGCACAAATATTGGCAATATCCTTAACATGATCACCAGGAGTGGTCTGATTCTCTCCAGTAAAGTATGGGATGTTCTTCAATGCTACAAGTTGGCTGCTTCCAATGAAATTGACATAGGGGTTGTTTTGTGCCATTCTGATTAGCCTTAGAACCCTTGTTGATTGAATGAAAGGCCTACCAGGTGGAGGAGTTGAGAGAGTTCTATTTGGTGAGATGGATACCTTTGAATTCTCCTCCCTCTTTTCCTTCTTCTTGGGGATAACTACAGATACTCAAACAAAACCTCTTCTTCTCCAAATCTTGACTTTGTGGTGATTCTTCTCATGAGTTTTCACTACTAAAACCAGCTGATTTTTCTTCCTTGGAGTTGCTAGATGTGTAATGTAGGGATATTTTAATAAAGAAACTTGCAACAAATGCACATCAATTTGTTGCAAAAAGATGAAGACATGTAAGCTCCCACTGGGTGTGCTAAAACTGTTGTTGCAAATCAGCAGCACCCCTGGATGTTAATAAGACTTCTTGTTTGACATATTGGACATCCAATGTGATTACACAACATTGAATCCTCTGCCCAAGTGTGGGACTTGTAAAAATGGGAGAGGAATCTCCAGATTAAAGGCTGGTTCCTTAACTCCTCTGATCAGATATATCACTTGCAAGTTGCAGAGGTTTAAATCTCTAGTTCCTACTCTAAATTCCAAGGGGACAAAGATAAGGAATGTAAGAAAATGAAAACTTAATGCTAATGAGGTGATGTACCAAAGGAGTGGTGACAGACATTTCTGATACTGTTGCATACATGACACAGTTCCATAAGAAATGCATAGCACAAACTTCATGTACAAATTGTTCACTATAATGTAGGGTCAGAAATGAATCAGGAACAACAATGGTAGATGTATGAAAGGATTGAGGGATTTTAATCACAGAGCATATATTAACATTTCCAATATCCAAATACAATGCATTACAATGCATCAAGGAGGCAGAAAAGGGGTGTTGTATTGCATGGAAGAGGTAAAATTTTTCCACAAAAATCACCTTCCAAAAGGGAAGAAAAAGGGAAGCTTGCAGAGTACATGAAAAAATGTCTCAAACTCTTTTTTTCAAAAATGAACCCATTCCAGCTTTTACAGTGCAAGCCACGACCCTAGGAGAGATAAACATGCGGGAAAAAATGGGAGAGCTTCAACCACTGACCTAAAATGCATTAAAATAGTATGGGCATCCTTACAGGACCATCCCCTGACATTTTTTTCCATGCTGGGAGAGAATGCGAGCCATTCTTCATTAAAAATGGTGGTTGAAACATCATTTTTGTCCATGACCATGTGCCAGAGGTGTTTTTTCAATTTTATCTCTCAAAATCCATCAAAATGCAAAAAATGACCCCAGAATATTGTAGGGAATTTCAACATATTTCCATTGATATAACGAACATGCAAAAAACTGAGCTTTGGATCGAAAGATATGGCCATTTAAAATTTTAGGGCAAAACCGGGTCAAATCAGATTGGCGGGCAAATTTTTTTAAATTTTCCACTTTTTGGTCATTTGGAAAATTTTCCAAAAATTCCCTGTGCTCCACCATTCCGGGTGCCACATGGCATGTTTTGAATGGGCGCGGGCCTTTAATGCTCCATTTTCCATTATTTTTCCCTTTGGAAAATTTTCCAAAAAACCCCTGCCAGGCTGATGATCTGAGGACATGTGACAGCATGTGCTGATTCACCGCGGGCCATTTACTCCTGAATTTTTCCATCACTTTTTGACCATTTTTCTAACCTAGAAATGTGGCGAAACCCCATTAGATGCGGGCTTACCCCTTTAAATTTTCCTTGCGGGCTTGTCTTGAGTTTTTTGGCACCACCTAACACGTGGTGAAATTCCATTGGTTTGTGCTTGGGGGGGGGGGGACGATTTTTCCTTTGAAATTTCCTTCTTTTTTCCTTTGGGAAAATTTCCCAAATTCTCCCCACCTTCCATTGGTTCTAGGACACGTGGCACAATTTCATTTGCCATGGACCCTTTTTAAACATTTTTCCTTTTGCAGCAATCCCTTTGGGAAAAAATCCCAATCTTCTCCCTGTGCTTTGCCACTCCGAGGTGCCCGGGGACATGTGGCCTGTCGCTGAATGGTCGATGGCGGGCCTGCGGGCCAATAATTTTCTCTTTTGAAAATTGGCAAAAACACTTTGCCAAAATTCTAACTTGTCCTCCATGCTCCACTGCTAGTCTGATGCCTCTAGTGAAACATGGAAAAACGTAATTGGGTGCGGGCCTTTCCCCTCAAAATTTCTCCATGGTGCCAACACTTAGTCAATTTTTTCAATTTTTTCCCCTTAGACACGTGGCATAGGATCTGATGCGCTAGCGGGCCTGCGGGGAAAATCTATCCGTTTTGAAAGCTTTACCAAACACTTGGTAAAAAACCTAAGTTTTCTTCCAACCCTCACCACTTCCTTGGACACGTGGTGTCATTTCATTGGCTTTAGGCCTTTCAGGGGAAAATTTCCCACAAAAACTCTAGTGGAACCATAACTTCAAAAATACATTGAGTTAGGAGGAAAAATTTACCTTTCTAGAAAGATGAGAAAGAGCTCCATCCAATGGTGCCATTTCCATAAAGTTTTTGAGTGCCTGAAAAGTAAAAAATTATGACTGAGGCACAAGAGAGGGAAGAATGAAAGGAGTTAACCAAAAAATGAGCAAGGGGCATAATAGGACCTATTGGAGAAGAGGAAGGAAGAAGTAGCTGAAGCTAATTTGAAGGACCTCAGCCTTGAGAAATCAATCAATGCTCAACTTGACATTGGAGGGAGCTTCAGGAGGATTTAGGAAAGGGTACGCAAAGTTTCCAAGAAGTGTTGGAGCTCATAATCCCATAGTTATTTATCATGAAGCACCTGGAACTTTTATACCCTCCCGCGTAATAATTTTTGTCATGGATCCTCCCTAGGCCAATTTGTGGATAGGAGGATTCTTGACTCAGATCCTAGGACCATAGATAAGGTTTTTTGAATGTTGGCCTTGGTTGTCAGCATGAGGATGGATAGCTATGATGGTTGGAGAAGGACTTGACAATGTTGAAGAGTCATCACACTTATGGCATCCAAATACATACAAGGTGCTCAGGTAACGTGAAAATAGCTATCACAAACCGCGGTGGTCATGCTACGTTTCATTGCGTAGATCAAGACTACTAGGTGACAGGCATGCTACTAGCTTTAGGGACGAGGCCAAGCTTGAAGGAATTCAGGGAAAATGAGATAAGGGAAATCAGAGCCGAGTGAGAAAATATCATAGCCAAAGTGTTATAAATAAGTCTTCAATCTCCATTGAGAACCGGTTACATTCTCATGGTCAAGTTGACCTTAGCTAAAAGAGCTCTGATAAGGTCATAACGAGTGAAGTTATGGATGCCTGAAATGGATTGATTTATGCCAAGGAACTAGAGACTGTGGTGGAGACCATTAGCTCGAAGGGACTTGAAGGGTTAACCTTCGATGAGGTGAGCACCTCATGGTTGGTGATATTTGCACTTTAGAGCGCAGGTATGAAGTCAGTGCTTAGGAGTACATTAGAACACATTTTTCTAGTGGCAAAGTATATTTCCCTATCTCTACTTCTTTAGGAAATTTTCCCTCTATTATTTCTGCTTCCCCAATTATTTATGGCTATTTCCCTCCATTCTTGGATCCAAGGAAAGGCTATTATGAAAATTTTTTGATTGCATTCTTTGAAAAGGTATCTTTCAGGGCAAAGGAGGGAACAGTGTTTAAGTGTGGGGTAATGTTAGGCCCTATGAATGTAGCTTACCAAATCTTAAGGACGCGTAGGCGTGCATTTTTTGAGCCAAAGTTGAATCACGTAAGTGCAAGAAGTGTGCAAGGCATAATGTGTAAAAGGCTTCTTGAAGGTGTGTAAGGACGTGCATTGCCATGCAGAAGATACAATTGTGGGACTTAGCCATGTTTAATGGCCTTTTGGATAGAACACATAAAGAACTAGTGTTGTGCAAGTTTGACGACCTAAGGTTCCATCCTGAGCAACAGGGTGTCCTGGAAGGAATATACCTTGCGATAGCTAAGATCCAAAAAGCTAATCATGATCACGTGAGTTGTTGCATACGCCTGGCAGTGATATTCACACCTTGACACTTGGGTGCCATGATCTGAATATTGCATTAGGATTATCTTGTTAAGGCACAAATGCCTATTTATACATGTGCCCTTTAGAGAATAGGGACACCTTGTGAGGTAGGTGAAGCTCACTATAGAATTACTGCAAGATTATGGGGAAAAATGGGTAGAGTGATTATAGGAAGGATGTAATGGGGACTGAAAAATCCATTTATCTTGTGATTCACACATTGTAGTGGGTCTAGACTATGGCATCATGACTTATGGCCTTGCTTCTACTCTGATGATGCTTTGCAATAAGACTATGAATGTTATATGATAAGTGTTATCCACTAATGTTTCAAGATTAAAAAGATGCTCCTTTCTAGATTATATGAAGGTTTTTACTCAGCTTTTATTCTTGTATAATTGTGAACCTTACGTGAATGCTAAGTCTATTATGGATTCACTACTTCTAAGTTCTAGTTAATTCTGTTGCGCACTTTGTTTCTGTTATGACTGAAGAGGTGTAGCTAGCTTCAATTATCTCTGAGCTCAGTAGGAACATTTTATCATGTTTAGACAGATTCATTAGATGTCAAAATCACCATGACAGTATGCCTTCCACTCTATGACTCAAAACATAGAAATAGAGACTCGGCTCCCTCTAAGTTGCGCTATCAGGTGAGCGCCTATGCACCCATTGGGTCTCTAGGCCAGTGCGCATTTGAGGTTTCCTCTCAAGTTCTTGGATGGGGTGTAAAAATGACTACACAGAGCTGAGTGATTTGTGTATTGTATTTGGGGAGTGAAAAGTGGCAAGGTCATTGTTACCAGGACTCCTTGTGGTTAGTTTAACTACAGTGCATGAGTTTAGGGACCATGTAGATGGGTCCTATGAGAACCCTAGTCTGTAGATGTGTGATTGGTGGAATGATTCTAAGGTAGAGCTCTGGTAATAAGGCTACCATGCAGGCAGAGGGGTCGGATGGTATCTCACCTGATGTAAACTGGCTAGACGGTTTCTCACCAACATTTTTTTGATGATACCATATGGGTATAAGTTGCTTCTTTCCCTGAGGCTAGAGCAATCCAAACCCTTTATTTGATTAAAGATGGATTATTGAGTGAAGCTTCATTTCGGTTGACAAATTATGGGAAAAGCTTTATCTTCATTTTGAATTTTTGCGTGAAAGAATTAGCATGAAAATCAGGGGGAAACTTGGGTTCCCCTATAGGCTAATCCTAGGGTGAGAAGATAAATGTGGGGTATGATTATAGGGTGGGATTAAGTAAAGTTTGCTGAATGAAATTGTCTTAATTGATCAGATTTATAAAGAAATTTGTTAGGGTGGAAAGGATTGGTTGAGCTAACCTCCAAGGGCCCCCATACCCTCGGAAAGTTGTCCTTCCTACATAGCACTGGATACAGAATTTATGGGCCTCATGTCGATGTTTAGTCCTCCCATAGAGCTAGGGATTGAGATATGCATGAGGTAGCGGGATGAGGTTGGTAAAAATATTTCTATGGAGTTGAACTGAGTCTAAAGTTAGAATTCCTCTAGGTACCTAGGATTAAGGTATAGGTTCCCCATGAAAGTAGGAGTGAATTAAGGTCATCAAAGATGTGGACTAATTTGAGGTAAATCGAGGGCTAATGCCAAGAAGGTGAGTTGGTAAGAGGTGACAAAAGAGACGCCTAACTAATAGACTAGTATCATAAGATATAAATACTAGCCTAACTTGTCCACTAATGAATGGCACAGTTCATTTCAGTGGCATCTTGGTGAAGACACTCCAGGTTCAATGGGTTTCCAAGTGGCTCAGAGGGAGGTTTTCAAAGTTCAGATCAGTTGCAGGTTGCAACTCATGACTCCATGCCCAATGGATGCTTCAGGCTACTGATCATTCATCTAGCAGGCAAATGACCCCATGTGAGTCGCCAAACTGTTGTCAAAATTTCACCCCCCCTGGGTAATTTTGATAACATGCATCAGAATATCTCAAGTCCCCAGGAAAATTGATTGATTCAGGGCCAAAATTCATGTTGCTAGGGTCCCCTCAGATTTTTTCTAAGTCCCCTGTCTGACAGTTGAAAGGAGCGCCAAGCTCTGAGAAAGTGCGAAGAAAGGTTGCAGAAAGCAAGTAGGTTCGCGCCAGGAAAACTTGCTGTCGAAAATGGCTAAGTCCCAGTCCAGGGCGCATAGTTGGGATCAACATGGGACAAAAGGTGCGCCGAAACCGTGCCGATAACTCGCTGCCGAAATGAGCACTGAACGGCCCGCCAAGCATTTGGGACAAGCTGGGACTAAAGTATGCGGCGGGCGCGAAATTCCGGTTTGACCGAGAAAGAGAATTGGACTTTCGACATGCTGAAGGTGACGCAAATTTTTGGGCAGTTCGGGACGAATACGGGCCAAAAATGGACGTGAAATGTGCCCGGAACCGGCCGAATGCGACGAAATCATCAGGGTCATAGTGGACAGTCCAAAATGCAATTGGGACGCGCGGGACATAATAGGGCGCGAACTTGTCGAACCGGGATTATTAGGGTCAATACAGTACGACTCAAAGTTAGACAAGCGGGCCAGATTAATATGAATCGTAGCATCCGGAATCTAGTTTCTAAATTGTACCAAAAGGTTGTAAATCAAAATAGGACAAGATCCGGCTATATTAAAGACTCTGAAATACAATGACTTGGTATTTTTTGAAGGAGCCGAAAGCGCTGATAAGATTAGGTAGTCACGTTTGCTTTGGCCACAATGAGGATGACCAAGGAAATTGATATATATATTTTTCCTTTGGTGGATCGGAAGGTTTTATGTCCACAAGCAGCACTTGGGATGGATCCGGGACGGATTGGATTTTTTTGAGTAATATTTTATTTTTTATTATTTTTTCCGAGAACCATTGGTATGAAATTGCCACACAGTCAAACAAGAGAACTTTCCAAAAGGCCAAAGGGCATAACTTTGAAGCGCTGGCCCAATATTGCCAATCAGAATGATTGGACACGTGTGAACAATGGAGCATAGAAGTGCAGAGCTTAGTTGAGGAGTTGGTATAAGTTTGGCATCAAATTCTAAGCCAAAAAGGGTAAAAGTGAAGGAAGACCCGGCAGGTTCGTCAACCAACGTAGATGCATGCCACGTATTCACAAGAAAAAGTGGCTTAAAGACTTAGTATTAGTAAAAAATGTGGAAAATGATATTTATCCTCTTCTATTCACTTTAAAAGTCAGTAATTCTAAGAGACAGCTAATAGCCGAAAAGCTACGCAGGATGAGTAGAATTATTTATGCGAATCAGCAGGTTTTTACTGTTCGTGTCCATAGTGGCAAGTGCGCGGAAGACTAAATATTGATGTAAAAATGCTGTTTTCGCCTGTAAAATTAAGGATTTGATGTCCACTAAATCCTCCCCCAACTTGGTGCACTTACCCTCATGATCTAAATGCATCCTAGAGCTGGTTAGGGTAGTTTCGAATTTCCTCTCTTATATCCCTCGGAAAGCTCATGAAATTCTCTACATGATTCAGGGTATAATCTCTAGTTTTGGCTGCAGTTTGGAAGAGTTAGACAATCAACAAACGGCTCATGACACGTGATACAGCAGAAGCTGACGCTTCTTTTCAACTCTAGCTTTGAAAATGCAGTTCGAACCAGCTCCCTTTCTCTGTAATGGCGTTTTTTGCCTCTTACTAATGGAATGATGTTCTGTGTAAACTTCTGAAGCAATAAGACGTGTTTTGTGATGCATCTGTCCATCCTTTCTCATTTTTGCTTGTTTTCTTCTTGCCTCCCTTCATTTGTAGGTATTTATGCATGTTTAAACGTTCACTACAGATCTGGAGCTGTGTTCATGGAGTTTTGGGACACTTTCTATGTGAAATCTATCCTTGGGCCTGTGATGCATCTATCCATCCTTCCCATTGCTCACCTCTCTTTGTCCCATGGCAGTTTTGATAGATGTCCAACATTCTCCTTCTCTGGTGTATCACCGTTTTAGTGTAGGCTTTTGCTATTTTTCCCTTCTCTCTCTCTCTCTCTCTCTGTCTCCTTGGCATGGTTAGATTAGGATTAGATTAGCTTTCCTGCACTGGAATAGCTTGTGGCAGGTAGTTTAGGAGCAGGAACCAGCCTTCTCTGGAGATTCCTCTCTCGGTTTCACAATTCCCACACTTGGAGAGAGGTTTCCATGTTGTGCAATCACACTGGATGCCTGAACATCAACCTAGAAGCCTGATGTGCGTCCAGGGGTGCTGTGATTTTGCACTAACAGGTACTTTTGTACCTAGAACTCTAATTCTTCTTCATGCTTCTTGAAGTCCTTAAATTGAGTTAAACATGTGTTATCTAAATAATGAAAATGGCTTGTTGGAAATGGATGCACCATTAACTTCTGGGAGGACAACTGGATGGAGGATTTTCCTCTCAAGACTAGTTTCCCTACTATGTATAGAGACTTTCTGTCCAAATATGGGACTAAGGTTAGAGATTACTTCAATTTGGATGATCCTTTGGGATAGCGGAAAACCATATCTTTGGATCATTCTAACAGCTTAGAGATTTCTTCTATTAACAATAAATTAAGAGGAGTTATTATTAATAGCTAGAATCCTATTGAAGATAGCTTATACTGGTCTAAGGAAGAAAATGGTATTTTCTCGGTCAAAAGTGCCTACCACTCTTTCTTTCATGAGGAGGAGATAGGTGATAATTTTAATTGGGGAAGCATATGGATCAAATAATTAATCCCCAAGATTAATATGTTTTGGTGGTTGGTTATCCATGATAAGATTCTAATTGTTGGCAATTTGAATAAGAGAAATTTCCACATGGTTAATAGATGTGTTTTGTGTGAATATGATTGTGAAGATGCCTCAAACCCGTTCCTTAAATTTCCCTTTCTTTTTTCGGTTAGGGAAACCATCCTTCACATCTTTGATGTCAATTGGGTCTTCTGGGACTCCATAATATTGTTGTGGATCCAATGGGCTAGTCCTTTTAAGAGCCAAGGTTTGAAGTTCTTATGGATTTTCTCTATAATACATTTGGCTTTGGAAATATGGAAGGAAAGAAATAGAAGAATATTTAAAGGAAAAAAAGAATCCCATGTCAAAATTGGAACCCAGTGTGTCAGATCCATCCTTGCTAACTTCTCTATCTTGAACTCCCAAAAGAAGTCTTTCTCTCAGCATGAATCTTATTTCTCCTTGAAGTGGGGTCTGGGAAATTCTACCCTTAGGCCCCCTAATCTGAACCATAGACTAAATGGATGGGTCAAACCTAGCAAGGAATTTTTAAAATTAAACTTTGATGGCACTTCTAAGGGAAATCCTAGTCGAGCTAGCTATGGTGGGGTCTTTTGTGATTTTGAAGGAAGTTTTATTCTTGGATACTTCTAAAATTTGGGAATTTAAACTAATAATGTTGCTGAAGTTGTTGGGGTCTTTTGGGGTCTATCTATAGCTCTTCAACACAAATTTGTTAATATGGATGTGGAAGGTGACTCCCTGAACATAATTAACAACATAAATAAGAAAGGACCCATCTCTATTACCAATTTTAAATCTATTAAGAGTATTAAGCAAATGGCCCATTCTTTTAATTTTATCTCCTTCAAACATGTGTATAGGAAAGAAAATGTCGTGGTGGATTTCTTTGCTAATATGGGGGTTAATGGGCATGATTTGACACTTATAAGGAAGGTGGAAATTCTTAATCCCAAGGTGCGGGCACACTTATTAAAAGAAACTAATGCTCAGGTATAAGGTTTTTTCATGGGGTGTCAATCCTGTCATGATCCTTTTTTTATGATGAATTTGCATTTATTTATTAATTATGAGAAGATCGGGTTTGTGATTTTCACATATTTTTTGAGAAATATATCTGGAAGCCACTACTGTAGAATCATTTTATGGTGTACAAGTAAGCTCTCAGCTCTCTGGTTTCAGAGTCATTTTTTGAAGAGTCCATTGTTGTTTAGTGGAATTGGTGGGGATCTCGTCAAGACTAAACCTGCTAAACTCATTGGGGTCACTCATGAAGTTATATCCCTATTTGATATCAAGGGTTTTACCCATTTTTTGAAAAATATTTGAATGAAACTATGAGAATCTCAGTAAATACTTTGCTAGCGCATGAAAAGTGACCAAAAAAGGTGTTGTTGTTGAGATGAAGGGGATCATTTTGGAGATCACTATGGATTTGGTGGCTAAAGTTATGGGAATTCTGGCAGTGGGGAGGGAGGCCAACAAAATGAAGAAGGAAGCCTCTGAAGAATAGAATTTGTTTCTTAAAGGTAATGACAATCTCACCTCCCATTTTGCTGGCAACCTTAGAATGTCTTTACCTAATCCATATGACAAGGTGGCTCTCACCTTAATTCAATTCTTAACCCTAGAAGGCCACCACAAATGCATTTACGCTTACCACCTCCCAATGATAAACCATTTTAGATGGGGGGAGACTTTTAGTTTTCCCTATTTCTATTATCATTCTCTGTGTGCCTTTGTGTCATAGTTTAAAATAAGTAGGATCTATGTCCCTCTCCACTAGGGATTTATCCTTTACCTTGTCAAAAGGATGACCCTAGAAATTAACAAAAATGGTGCCCTCAAGTTGGCTTTGGAAGCTTATGTGGATAGTTCGGGGTCTGAATCAGAGGATGAGGATTTGAGTGATTATGAAGATTCTCTGGATGGAGACACAGAAGAGGATGAGGTGGAGGTGGTTATAGCCCAAAACTTAAAGGATATTAATTCTAAGTAGATCTCAAGTACTGAGTTGAACACTAAGGATGAGTCTAGCAAACAGGGTGCCCCGAATCCTATAAATGCTCAATTGGAACATCACTATGAGGCTATGGGTCATGTCGGCCTGATCAAAGGGGACAATCACTTGGCCAGGATGGTGGCTGATATCGATGAGACTAAGGGGGACATGTGGCTCACTAAGAGCTTGGGTTAGTTTCTTTTTAATGATTGACACAAGATGAAGGAGCAGGTGCAGGAAGCAGTTAGCAATGGGCAGGGTAACAATATTGAGATCCTAAAGGCTAACTTTGGGGCCATAACTAGGGAAATGGATTAGGTATAAGCTATCCTCCATAGCTATATGGAATGGAGCATCGTGATTGTTAAGATGACCCTACAACACCTTAAAACTCTAAGGTATCTTGCCAATACTTATTGTGTTGTGGATAGTCTAAGAAGGAAATAGAAGGTGGCCCTATATGGTTTAGACATGGGCTCTTTGGTTGTGCTCTTGCAAAATAATGGGATAAGGTGTTGGAGGGGATTGAAAAATCCTACAAATGACTTTGGTGTGGGGTGATCTATTTTTTTCACTATCTCTGTCTATGGTTGTTATTTCCTTCGATGTTGTTAGTTTTACTATGGTTTTTTGTTGTTGTTAGTATCACTATATGGGCTCCTAAGTGATCTTATTACTATGAAATTTTATAGTATGGTTTTTTGATGTTATTATAATTGGATTTATTTTCTCTCATGGATATTTCTTGATGTACGGGGTAGGGTCCCCTTAACTCTCTTTTTACGACTAATAAAAAAATGTTGTATGTTTCACGCACTAATGAATTGATAAATGATTAAAGTTTTATGTGAGTGATCTGAAATTGAAATTGAAATTTTAAGGAAGGATTTACCACTGATATCAGTCCATTTTGATTCCAACACCTTTATACCATGACTTATGATTATCATCTAGAATAAAGTGAACAATTATTTCTCTTAAGAAGAAAACCATAAATACAAATCCACAACCAATAATCTATCAAAATGATACTACATTACCAAGTTACGACATTCATCTCTTACCCACGGGGTCATAAATAGGTTATCCCAAATAAAAAATCAAATTCCAACATTAAATATAGTCCAACATGATAGAGTTGAAACTTTGTATAATATAAATTTCCAAAATACTTATGATAGTTACACTATACAATTCTACTTATGATTCATAGACAAACAAAATGAAACCATTAAGACTCATCCACAAGAAAAAGTAGGGAAGTCCCACAAAATATTATCATACACAACATGCTAATGCTATATTCATTACTCAAGCTCAAAAATATGATAGTGAAGAGTTTAGTAAGATCATTATCATATCATACAATAATTATTATCACATACTAATGCACATGCTCAAAATAAGTTATCTTCCTACACATTATTAATTAGAGAAAATATTCACAAGTATCATACAATAATTTACGTATAATTGAATACAATAACTACCATCCTTTTATCTTATATATAGTAAGTAGATCCACACATCCATATATCCATATTTTAGATCATAAGTCATATTCAAATAGAGTTTTTAAGATGGAAAATACTTAAGAATTGAGTTCCTAATCCCATCCAAATAATAAAATACTCTATGATTTCTAATTTTCAATTCTTAACTATCAAGAGTGAAAGTCTATAACACAAGTTATTATTACCATGTTTCATAACATATCCTCACTAATTTTCATATGAATTTAATTTCTACAATGATCCAAAACATACTCATAATATGTAATTTAATCAAAATATTCTAATGCACAACATAGTCACAAAAAACATAATCATCAATATAACTTAATAAAGTAGTCATGCTCATGTGTTAAATCAAATATTATCAGTCTATAGTAACATTAATTCTACAAAGAGAATAGGAAAATAAAGTTATTTTCCTTCTCGACATTTCAAATTTTTACAAGAATATCACATATAACATACAAATGAGATTGTTCCATTAGGGCATCATGTTCCCATCCATCTCAATCAATGTAACAATATAATAAATTCCTATTAAGAAAAATGAACCAAGTATGGAGAACATTTTATTCTTTCTCATCATAGTCCTATGAAAATCTAAGTGTTTCCAATAACAACAATAATTATATACATAATGTCATATAATTAAATATTTATAATAAAAAACAATCACAATTTTTTTAATATTAACCATGATTTTATGTAAAATATGATTAATAAAAAAATTCAATATAAAACACTCACTAAATTCTCAATGTTAATAATATTGATTACTAGATATGTTATTTATCAGCCATAGCCATCTAAGACTAGGATTGAGGCCATTTTGGGTGGAATGAATCATGTAACCAAAAACCCATTTAAATCCTAATCATGTTATAAATACTGAGAATATCCACACATGTGTACAATTTTTAACACACCTTAAGAACAAGAACTCAAATCATATCTCCATACACAACACACGAGTCACATAACTTTAACAAGAGATAATTCAAAAACTCCCAAAAAATACCAGAGGAATACATAAACTATAGAATATATTTAATTAATAAAAAATTAACACCACCATATTTAAAAGAAAGAGATAAATTCCACTTAACAATGAAACAAGTTCTCATAATGCCCTAATTAGGAGAAAAACAAAGTTGCTACATTTCTATTTCCTTTCACTAAGCAATTTCCTAGGGTACTACTATATAAAAGTATTCATGCATAGAAACTAGAAAATAAGATTATAACTAACCATAATTTATCATCCCTACTATGCATTGGTGAAAAATTCCATATTTCTCTTGTCTCATTTCCTATGATAGGTTAGGATGATCAAAGCAGTATCCTATTTCCAAGTATAACACAAATCTACCTTGCAATGACAACAAGGTTTCTAAATTAAACACTTATTTTTCCATTATATAGTTAAGACAAGAGTACTAAATAGGATAGGTGAATCTATTACACCATTGATACACATTACAAAAACAATACTATCTTCTAAAAGTTTAAGACTTCATTCCATAATTATATAACAATATATATGCACACTTGAATTCTCACTTGTCACAAATCTAATTTGAAACCCGTCATCCTTTAAAAAAATACATACTTAATGTAACCTACATATATAGTAGTAGTGGGGTTCATAACCTATACATTCTAATAACCATAACATACTACTGAAGATAAACCATAATACATATGACAACATGTTGGAATCATAAGAATCAACAACTTTATTACATAGGGGTTTTATAAACCCTTCAAGAAAGATTATAATAACATGTATTTGTTATAGGTCATACACATTGGGATACCATTAGGTAATCACCCAATTTTTTTAATCAAAATGTTAAGAATGTAAGATCAGTAAAAGTGCTAAAGTTTCCATGGAGTGAGACTTAAATCATTCAATTAATCAATAAGAAGTATAACTCTATGATATAGAAAAATAGTATAATCATGCCATTATATTTCCATTCTTTATATAATATTCAAAATATGAAAATAAAAATAGTGATTGATTCCATTATTAACGAATATCATTTTTAACTATCATCCATCAAGAATTAATGCAATACAAATAATAAAAGAGAGTGATAATCATCAACATAAATTTACTATTATAGAAAAGAAATTCCCATAGTGGGACTAAATTCCATATTCCCTCATTACTTCCCCACTTCCACCATTTCCAAATTTTCCTTTGAATGTCTTCACTTGAATTCCTCCAAATCATCATATGGAGCACTATAACCATAATAGAAAACAACATGATTCCATAGCCTAAGCCAACAACATGTGCTAAGATTCAAATCATGGCCTTGGGGTGGTTGACTCTCTAAGATCAATAAAATGATTTATATTTATACCTGTTGGGTTTCATATTTGCACTTGGAATGAAATCACAGTCAAGCAACAAGAAATTCCCTCCTCTATAATGGTAGAGGTTCCCTTATTTAAATCAAAGGAAAAACCTATGTACAAATACATAATCTTTCATTCAATGGTGGTTTCCTGATATCTTGAAATGTGTTTTATGCCTAGAAAGTTATCAATACACGAGGATAGAAGACTTGAAGAGACGAGGGAGGTAGAAGAAGATAATACTTTTAGGAAAAAGAGATGGCAGAGAAAACCCTTATACGTATTGAGAAAATGAGATATAGAATAGAACCATTCACGTTTATAACATACACAATCCACAGATCCAAAGTTCTTGAGATTGTGTAAACTAGAACACAAATTTTCTAAGCATGCAAGGATTAAATGATTCAAAGATCAGAGCAAGAAGGAAAGAGAAAGAAGAGTAAAAGGGAAAAACCTTTGTATCAATTTCTTCCAATTAGAAATTACAGTTCCAAAAATATCAAAATTCCAACTTGTACAATGGCTTTGGAAGCCCATGATATAGCTCGCAAGAGATGGTTACAACCTCCTCAAGAAAGCAAGAAATAGTTACAACTTATTCCAATTATCCACGCCATTTCAAATTCTTGATTTGCAAAGAAATGTTAATGGTAGAAAAAAATAGGTTTTTAAATATGTGGTCATTTCATTATTTCACCAGTTAAAACATGGCCCATTCGATTTGCCTCTACAACTTTAAATTTGGGCTCCCCACGTGGAAGGAATTGAATGGAGTGGGCCTATGGATGCCTTTTGCATTTTTTTCCTTTGAAGCTCTGCCAATATGACACTTGGAGAGCTCCACTGATTTCTTTATACTTAGCTAATTCGGGCCAATTTCCTTCTTGACTTATGTTGACCCCTAGACACGTAGAGAGTTGGCACTCATTTGAGTTTTTGCTTTGTAAATGCCTCCTAAAATTACACCGAGTTGACGCATGGCTCCTTCCATCGATTTTAGACTTTTTAACATCTAACTTTATCTCTCCATTTACTTTAACCATGTGGTGAGCTAGCACTCATTTGGAGATTGACCCTTTGATTTCTCTTTGAAATTGTGTCGTTAAGGCACATGGATACTTCCGCCAACCCACCCATACTTAGTCAATTTTAATGATTGGATCCTTCTCTTTTTGGACTTGGGACACATGGAGGACTAGTGTAAGTTTGATAACTACCCTTGACTTTAACTCTTGAAGTTGCTCTGATGAGGCACGTGTCACCGTCCGCTGAATGTTCCATACTTAGCCGATTTGAGCTTGTTTTACCTTAATTTTGAACCTGGGACATGCAGAAATCCTATGCTTATTTGAGGACTATCCCTTGGACCCTTCTCCTATAGTTGTGCCATTTGGACATGTGGAGGCCTCTTTTATTTCTTGAAACATGACCAAACCACATCTAATCAGAGATTCCCACGTACTATCTGTGGATGCCAGAGAAAAATTTAACGGGGAAGATACGATTTTCATTCCTGACTGCAAGAAGAAAATAAAAATAAAAATAAGGGAAGAAACTTCACCATTATTCCTGACTTTCAAATTGTTCTTCATGAATAGGATAACTGCGAAAAATTCCAGGCTTGACGCAATATAATACTCCAAGGTACAGACTCAAAAATTTTAAAACTTGACTTCTAAAGAATGAATTTTTGGGGACGACAACAGTTGGCTCTTTCTAGGGATGACTTGGCTTGGAACAAAGACATAAGGAAAGATCAAGAACTATAGATAACCCTGGAAAAGAGGACTAGTGCCTTATCCATTGGGAAAAGGATTCAAAATAAAAACCAATGTAAGGCAGCACACACGATATGGGAAAAGAAACAAAACAAACCAAAAGGGAAGACCCAAAACAAAACACACCACAAAACAAAGAACAAGAAAGGGACACAAGCCAAAAACCAAAAACCAAACACAATGAATAAAAGGAGTTCCTATCCACCTAGGACTTGAACAAATTTAAGTACTACCCACTATAAGGAAATGGGAGAGGAGAACCATCCATGTAATCTAGATTAAAAGAGTTCTCTCAAGAAAAATGTCTGATTCTAAAAGGACCAAGCCAAAGAGAATCAAACTTACCATGAATTCCTTATGGCTCATGTCCTTTGTCCTAAAGTAGCACAATATATCCCACTTGGAAAAGTCTGGGTTTGGATTTCTTGTCAAACAAAGCCTTCACTTTCAACTGATGAGTTGATATCCTATCAACAACTTGCAATTTGTCCTCATTAAGCTTCTAAAGGTACAAAATTCTCTTGTCCAAAGATCTTTTAAAACTTGAATATTCAATGGTTTTCATCAGATGCAAGGCTGGAAATTCCACCGTGACTGTCAATTGAGCTTCCACACCATACACCACTTGGAAAGGATACATTCCAATTGCTCTCTTGGGTGTAATTCTATCAGCCCAAAGTGCATCATATAGCTTCTTATGCTAATTCCTCTGAGAATCATTTACAAGCTTTTAAACTATGTTCACCAAGTTCTTGTTTGTTGATTCTACATGTCCATTCCTTTGGGGGTAGTAATATGAAGAATGAACAAGTGAGATCCCATACCCAAAGCAGAAGTCCATCATCTTAGCAAAAGAAAAGTTGGAAGCATTTTCAGTCACAATTTGGTTTGGGGTCCCAAACCCAATCAATATGTTCTCCTTAATGAATTTGCAAACTACCTTGGAAGTAGTGCTCTTAACTAGAATGGCTTCCACCCACTTGGTGAAGTAATCTGTGGTAGTCAACACATGGGTATATCTAGCACTAGAAGGTGGGTTAAGAGTTCCAATGAAATCCAATCCCCATTATTGAAAGGGATCATCAATCACTACTGGATTTAGTGGAAAGTAATAGCCAACTTAGGTCTTCCAAAAAACATTTGACATCCTTCACATTTACCAACCCATTTTGATGCATCTCTGAATAGAGTGGGCCAATAATTACTAGCACAAAGTAAATTATGATTTATTATAGAAGAGGAGAAATGACCTCCACAAGCCTAGTCATGAAAAGCAGAGAACAACTTCTTTTGTTGCTTCTTATCTACACACTTAAATAACCTTCCATCTATGCCTCATTTGAATAAAGCATTCTCCCATAGCACATTTTGTGCAGACCTCAGTTTGATGTCTCTCTTCTCTTTGGCACTCAAGTGAGATGGACACTCTTCATAGATCAGAAAGTGAGCAATGTCAACATACCATACATCTGTTAAGATGAGGAACAGAAGAACATGGACATCAACTCCATCTTTGGACAACTCCTTAGCAGCTCCCTCACCAATGAGTTCACACAGGCCCCTACCCAGAACTAGCTTTATTGGCTTGATGTTAAGCTCATAATCTTTCACCTTTGATACCCAATTACCTCTCTTGGTTCCAAATTACTGCTAAGTAAGAATGAATTTTATTGTTGTATCAGGCACTAGCACCACAAAATGAGAATTAAGGATGTAAAACCTAAACTTCTTGAATACTTTGATGACTACAAAATCATGTTTCTCCATCATGGTGTACTTTAGCTCATGATTTTTCAAGACATAACTGGTGTACTTCAGCTCATGATCAACATTCTTCTAGGCTAACACAAGAACTAGGGTATTTTCAGTGGCATAACAATAGATAATGACATATTTTCTAAATTCAGGGCACGCCAAGATTGGAGTCTTTACAATAGCACATTTAATGTTCTCAAATGATTTATTCCCTTCAGAGGACCAAACAAAAGTTTTCTTCCCTTGCATCATGCGAACAATACTCATTGTAAGTTCTACAAAATTGGGGATGAATCCCCATAAGAAATTGATCTTACCAAAGAAATAATGGATACCTTTCTTACTTGATGGAAGAGGAATTTATTGGATAGCTTGAACTCTTTCTGGATCAATCTTGATCCCTTCCTTTGAAACAATGTGTCCCAAAAACTTTCCTTCTGTGACACAAAACATAGAATTCTTATGGTTTAAAGAAATTCCATGCTCTCTACACTTCTACAATAATGTTTCAAGATGTTGGAAGTGATCTATTCTTTCTTTAGAAAACACTGTCAAGTCATCCAAATACACAATAATGCATTTCCCTTTCAGACTTCCAAAAGCCAAATCCATGGCCCTCTAGAACTTAGCACCAACATTGATGAGACCAAATGGCATCCTCTTGTATGCAAAGGTGCCCCAAGGAGTAGTAAAGGTAGTCTTATGTTGATTTGTAGCATTCACCTCTACTTGATTGTACCACGAGAATCCATCTAACATAGATAGCATCTCTGAGCCTATAATAGCTTGCAATACTTGGTCCATCATGGGGAGAGGGTAGTTGTCCTTCAAATAACACTGATTTAGATTTTTGAAGTCCACACAGATCCAGATATCACCATTTTTCTTCCTGATAGGCACTGTATTAGCAATCCACGTTGAATGGTGGATGGGGAATATGATCCTAGCCTTCAGAAGCTTTTGTATTTCTTGGAAAATTGTATCAGCTATCTTTAGATTATATTTCCTTTGCTTCTGTTTGAAGGGTTTGATCCCAGAATTAAGAGGAATGAAATGTTACATTTCTGTAGGCTGAAAAAGCCTTAAGATCATCATAAGAGTAAGCTAGAGCATCAACATACCTCTTCAATAGATTCACCACCTTCTTTTTCTCTTCCTAAGTGCATCATTTTCCAATATTGACCATTTTGGGATCATCAAGACTCCCAATATTCACTTTCTCGATCTTAGAAAATTGTCAAGATCCTTGGGAAACTTTATACTTCATATATCTATCATGTTTATAGAAAATATCCTCTAAACTCACCAGCCCTTTAGGAATTTTGTTGCCTTTTAGTTTGAGCATCCATTTTGATCCATCTCTTCTTTGACACCCTCTTCATTTGATGACACACACTCTCTAGGTAGATTATCACTTCCTTCAAAGTACAGTTGATCAAATTTGTGTCTAAGTTCCAAGAAAGAAAGAAAATGTTGTTCATCATTAAAAACTTGCCAATTATTTGCATTCTCAGGCACACTGGGTCTATAGATCAGCTCAATGGTGAATTTCACCTGAGGAAAATCAGGATGAGGAATCAACAAGCACCCCAAAATAGCTGGAGAGTTAGCCCTAGCATTCCTTTCCCTTGGTACAACTTCAATAGAAAAAGCATCAAGGAATTCAATGGAATCCTAGAATAGATTCCTGTAGTGTTTCAAACTTCTATTCTTTACCTGATAAAGGTTTCTAACTTGTTTTACAATTAGCTCGACATCTCCATGAGGAAGAAGGTTCTTCACTCCCATTTCCTTTGCCATGCTCAACCCAATAATAAGGGCCTCATAATCAATAGTATTGTTGGTATTTTCAAACTAAAATTTGAAGGAGAAAGGATGAATCTTACTCCTAGGATAAATGAGCACTGCACTAGCTCCAGAAGTTGAAGAGAAACTTCCATAAAACTCCAAAGTCCACACACCATTAGGATCAAGAAAAACTCCCTTTGGCAGACTTGTCTCCTCTTGTGACATGATCATGTAGTTCCCATGCCCAATGTATTCATATAGTATTTGCGCTATAGGATCATCTGTCTTTTTCACAATATACTCTGCTTGTTTCTTAGGTGGAAGCTTCTTCATCTTCCCATTGACAAGGATCAAGGCATGTGACCAATCTATTTGGATCTCACCTCCAACATCTTTTCAAAAGTTCCTACTTAGTATCATGCCATAGGAAGGAGGCATATCAGAAACCAAAACCTTCTTCTCTGGTAAAGTAGAAAAATGTACTTGTGTATCCTTGATTCTCTCAACTAAAGGCTTTACTTTCCATGGAATAGAAAGAGCCATAAGTGCGGGTTAAGGTTAGACCCAAAGAATGAGCCAATTTTGCAGGCATTACATTATTAGATGCACCTGAATCAATGACACAATTTCTAAGCTTGTGGCTAGCTATGAGGAGAGTCACATTAAAGGGTTTGATCTTCTCATTGGTTGAAGTGACTGTAGCCACAAGGCTAGGTTGAGGTGGAGAATAAGGAGTGGGAAAAAGGCATTTAGATGAATGGGCTAGGGTTTTAGACTTAGAATTTATGAAGTTAACCATTTTGGTAAAGACTTTAGGATGGGTTTGATAGAACTCTACCTCAGAAATCTGAATCTTGGTCTTTTTAAGATGGTCTAAAATGTCAAAAGATCTAGATGTGGATGGGGAATCAATACTAGGAGTAGGAGGAGATTTTGATCTATTAGCTTTATCATTTGTTGGACAAGAATTTTCAGAAGTAGAAGTAGAGGAATAAGGACTAGAATAACTTACCTTTTAGGTGGAAGTAGTAGGAATAGGCGCTCCTTTTCTTGCAATCACTGGGATGGTGATGGGGTACTCCTTGGATATTTTTGTAGGTTACACCACTTTTTCCTTTTTGTTGGTTTGCTTTCGGGTCATAACATCATATGAATCACTATTCATCTCAGCCACTACATCATCATAGTCATCTTCATCATCCACACCCTTAGCGATGAGGAAATGAACTCGAGAATCACCAGTATTCTCCATTTTTTCATGAACTTCCTTTTTTTGTTCATCATAGAGCTCATTTTCTTCCTCATCATAAAGCTCAAGAACCTTACAAGTAGCATTGACATGCACCTTGAGGGGTGGACCTTCAATGGCCAACCTGGTTTGAGAAGAGGGCAAGCAGTTCCTAGGCTGAAAGTTCTTCCTTGGAACATCTTGATATGGAGCATGCTGAGCCAATTTATTTTTGATGGCAAAGAGGTCATTAGCCAAATTTTGCACCAGATGATCTACATTAACTCCAGGAGGAGAGGAAGAAGAAGATGCTTTGGATTTAAAAGAATCCCTTTTTAGCTAGCTAGACATGATCAAGTCATCTTCCACACTGAGAGCCAATCTTTGATCAACATCCAAAGTTGCAAGATTTTCTCTCCTTAGGGCATAGTTTACTTCCAGCAATTGAGAATTCAAGAAGAAACATTTCTAAATCTGATCAATAGGCCTAGTATCTAGTGGAATCTTGTTAACCAACTTGTTGAACTTGGCCACAAATTCTCTCACAGGCTCATGTGGCTCCTTCTTAATTTGAGAAATCTAAGCTAGCAAAGCATGCACATCCTCAGCAGGTTTGAAACGCTACTCAAAGTCGGTCCTCATAGTAGTCTAATCGATGATGGTCCCACCAAGAAGATGGTAAAACCAATTTGTAGCATTGTCTTGTAAGGTTTCTGCAAACAGCCTAATAGAGACATCCTCATGTTCAAATCCAAGGACCCCACATGCAAAAATGAAGGCTACAATGTGTTCATTAGGGTGTACTTTTCCATCACCTCTAAATTTGGGAAAATTCTTCCTGTTACCCCTAGATAACTCATGCAATGGTTGAGCAAGATCCAAAGGCCCAAATCTTTTTCCCCAAGGCAAAGGTACTGCCATCCTTGGAAATATTGCTTTAAGTGGAATTAAGACACCACCAAGAATTAGGGCATAGAGATTAGGGCTAAGTTGTGCTTGAGGAATGCTAGTACTAGAAGCTTTGTCTTCAATAGGAGGTGTGCTTGTCGAATGAGCTCTTCTATTTCTTATTTTTGGAGGAAGTTAAAAACCTTGTTGATCTAAGAGTTGAAATTGGGGATCTTTAATTCCAAGAGCCCTTCTACCATGAGTATATCTTAGAGTCTCCAGATCAAATAAATGATCAAATTAGTTGTTCTTTTAGAAAGGAAATTTGTTGAACAAATCCCCAGTGGAGTCGCCAAAAATTGTTGGGTTTCAAATTTGCAATTGGAATGAAACCACAGTCAGGGGAAAAGAAAGTCCCTCCTCTTTAATGGGAGAGGTTCCCTTACTGAAAGTAGGGGAAAAACCTATGTACAAATACACAATATTTCATTAAGTGGTGGTTTCCAGTTATCTTGAAATGTGTTTTATGCTTGTAAAGTTATCAATACATGAGGATAGAAGACTTGAAGAGAGGAGGGAGGAAGAAGAAGACAATAATTTTAGGGAAAAGAGATGGAAAAGGAAACCCTTATACGTATTGAGCAAATGAGATATAGAATATAACCATTCACATTTATAACAGACACAATCCGTGGAACAAAGTTCTTGAGATTGTGTAAAATAGAACACAAATTTTCTAAGCATGCAAGGATTAAATGATTCATAGATCATAACAAGAAGGAAAGAGAAAGAAGAGGAAAAGGGGAAAACCTTTGTATTGATTTATTCCAATTAGAAATTACAGTTCCAGAAATATCAAAATTCCAACCTGTACAATAGCTTTGAAAGCCCATGATATAGCTCACAAGAGATAGTTACAACCTCCTCAAGAAAGCAAGAAATAGTTATAACTTATTCCAATCATCCATGACCTTTCAAATTCTTGATTTGTAAAGAAACGTAAATGGCAGATAAAAATAGGTTTTTAAATATGTGGCCATTTCATTATTTTTCCAGTTAAAACATGTGTAATTCAATTTACCTCTACAGCTTTAAATTTGGGCCACCCACATGGAAGGTGTTGGCATCCAAATTTTTTCTCCCTTTCAAGCCGAGTAGTAACACAGATTGGACATGGAGCTTAGAGACAGATAGATCATAGTATGTGTTGTTTTGTAGCCAGGGATGAGATCTAACTGGCCCTTTATTACTCAAATTTGTGGAGAGATGGATAGCACATTTAAGAAGATTTGACCTTTCCTCACTACTTTAGGCCATGCCTCTTTGACCAGGGTGAGAGAACCCTTAGTGTAACCTCTGTTTGATGAAGGATGTGGATATATCCTTCTTTCTACATAAATTTTATAAAGAAAACCTTGGGAAAATATGGTCGATACTCCATAATTTAACTCTTAAAAGATGTCACTTCTAAACGATGGAGATACTTTCAACACAAGGCTAAGGTTACTGAAGACATTAAGAAATCCTGATTGTTCTACATATTTTAGTAAGTATATTTTGTTCCTTTGTTGTTACATAGAGAAAACAGGGGTAGTTTAGGGTGGATTCATGGTTTTTGAATAATTTTGGTGGGAGATGAAGCAAGATAAATTTGATTATACCAGATATTCTAAGGGACTTCACAACAATCAAAAAATAAACAATAGAAATCTTTAGAATAGTTAAGACGTTCCTTCAACCAGAAGGTGTGCTTTAATGGAGGCCCAGATCAACACGTTTTCACATAATCTTTGAGACTCCAACACGAAGGCTCGAATTGAAAGAATTAAAGTCTCTAATCAATCATGCCTAAGGTACAGCTGAAGACTTACAAATAATCTTTATCAACAAATGACAGTGAATTAATTTTAAATTTGTTTATCTCATCTAAGATGAAGGATCTTCTTGAAATGAAATTGCAAATACCATTAAATTATCACAAGGACAAGATCTTATGTGATTTCAGAAAGATTTCAATGTAATATTGTAATAGGAATGAAAGAAACTATATGGAGACATTCTAAAACAAAGCAGACACAAATTTCTATAGATTGGACACAAATTAATTTCAAAATTTCTTAGATTCATCAGTAGGGGAAAGCTTCTAGAGAAATCTTAGTGCTCGTCAATGGCTATACATATGCAACCAACTTAACATGATAGAAAATCTAACATAGAATAAAATAATAGGTAATCTCAGCTTGGTCTCTCAGGAAGACAAATTTCTCAAAAAATTTCTTAAGAATTCAACCTCTGACCATTTGTAAGAGTATTCTCAATGCATTTATACATTTCACTCACTCAATTTTCCCCCAAAAAGAAAGAATATTTGAGGGTCCTTTACTTGTTAACAATTTTCTTTAGAAAGTGACATTTAACAAATTCAAATCCGAAAGCTACCAGGTGAACCAATTGTGAATTGATCATGTTTCTTAGGCCCTCAAATAATGACTAGGATGACATACCACAACGTTTTGGAAATCCTTCTAAATTCTGATTATGTCATGCTATAAATCCCCTTTTTAATCATTTACAAAGAGTCTGCACAGCTAGATATGATAGGTAATCCTTTTCACTCTCGAGGCAACACCTTTTTCATCCTTTGCACCTACGCTTTCATCATTTCATCCCTTTTCCCTCTCATTCCTTTACAATTCTACCCCATATTCATCTCCTCTAGTAATTCCCATTTTTGCAAGTGCCTAAGTAATTCCAACTTCAAAATATCAACCTTAAAAATCCTTGGAATGAAAAATTAAGTTTTGAATCCATCAAATGGTAATTTACAGATAGAGAAGACAAGGAATTTCATTGAAGAATGATGAAAAATAGTGCGTATTCACGTCTCCAGGAATCTTGGAGTAAAAATGGTGGAAGAAATAGATGTGATGCACAAAAATCATTGATTCTACCCCTTTTCAATTTTATATCATAGGTGTCCATGTGTTTCCTTGGTGCAACTCCAAAGGAGAAGTATAGAGGCAAGTCCCAAATAAGCATGGACCTTTCAAATTCCCTAGGCCCAAGAAAAATGCCTTTTTGCCTTTGAAAAGTTTCAGTGTAAAAAAGGAGCCAGCGGAAGCCTCCATATGTCTCAATGGCACATTTTGAAATGTTCCCCAAAAGTAGAGACCCCAAACAAGCGCATGCTCAACACGTGTTTCATTCCAACAGAGTTGGTTAAAAAAATTGAAGGTTTAGTGGAAAGTGCCATGTGTCTAGGGTCCGAGACATTTTTCTTTGGCCATTGAAAAGTCCAAGCAAAGGCCAGAGTGAGCGAAAGCCTCCAAGTGTCCTCCTGGTGCTTCTTACAAAAATAACTTAGGGGCTAGTCCCTAAACATGCATGGTCCCTCCACATGTCCCAGGCATTTTAAAATTGCTTTGAAAAGTTTAAGTATAAAGCAAAGCTAGCTGAAACCTCACATGTCTCCCTATCGCAATTGTTAAGGTGGGACCCTAAGGCAGATCCTCAAATGAGTTCCAACCCTCCACGTGCCCATGGTCTACCATAACTGTACTAGCTGCATGAAATTTTTTTCTAAGTCTAGGGAAAGAAACAAAAATCTTCATGTGTCTCCCCACCGTAACTCCAAGGCCAAACCAAAAGGTGAATTTTCAAATGAGCTCCAAACCTCCACATGGAAAAGCTTTGAGTCTAAATTGAGACTTAGAATTTTGAAAGTGCCCTTCTAAGCTGCATCTAATAAAAAAGGGCCACGTTTCCACTGATGCTGAGAAGTAAATTTGACTAGGAAAAATAAACCCGTCAAACTGTAAAATGCAGGAAAATCACCATTTGAGCTCAGAAATGAATCTTTCTTCACATACAGAGAGTTTGGAAATGATTTAATCCCCAAATTTGATCCTCCAAGCCATATCCAATCACGTTTCTATAGATATTTGGGACACAAAAGAGAGGGACAACAAAATGTGACTGTGGAAAATAGAAGGAAAGGAAAAACCTGAGCTTTACGACCAAGTTACAGACTCTTTCATATGGATAGAGGAATGAAAAAAAAATTCTATAATTTTAAGTGATCCTCGTCCAAAGAAGGTACTATTGGTGACGAATCACAGCACCCCTGGGACTCTGTAACATGATGGGTTAAGACTCTCAGTGTGATTGCACAACATGGATCTTTTCCCAAGTGTGGGACCTGTAAAATCGAAAAAGGTCTCCGGATGAAGGCCGGTTCCTATTCCTCTGTTTAGATGCACACATGAAATTTGCAGAGGGTTCACTCAAAACCTAATCTAACTTGCCAAGGAGACAGGGTAAGAGAGATGCATAAAAATAAACCTAAACTAATAGAGGTGATGCACCGAGGAATGTTAGACACTCATTTTTCAAATTTAACATAGACCACAGGGATGCAATACAAACATCATGCACAGGTAAGCAAACTGCAATAATAGATCAAAATGACAATAATGAATACATGAGAGGGTTGAGACTCAATCACAAACATATATATTATTGCTCAAGAGTCGATATAGTACATTGCAATGGCCAAGAGGCAAGAAAAACTGGCATTACAACCCGTATGGGATGTTTGAAAGCTCCACAAATTCTCTTGCAAGCAAGGGAAGAAGGGGGGATGCAAAACAAAATTGTCCAACCATTAGAAAAATCCCCTCATAATTTATATGAGGAAAAAATGAGGGAGAAGAGAATGATTTGAATTCTGCCCCAACCACCTCCAAGACTGCACCTAACCCATCATATTATGGCAGTAGGTGAGAATCTCAACAACCCAACAGTGGTGAAGTGTATTTTACATTTTTAAGAACTTATTCCTACCTAATTAAAGATATCGAGTTGTAGTTTGGTAGAGGACGCCGAGATATTTCCGAAAAGTCCAACCTTGTGTGAATCCGAGCTCCCTGTAAAAAGTTATGGCTATCTAAATATTTCCCACGTCAGGGTCTTCCGCATCTCAAGTTCGGGGTTCTCCTCTACATTTGCATCGGGTTTGGAGGGTGCCTCGACATGTGTTTGATGCTTGTGTTTTCCCAAAACCTGCTTCTGCCAGTATCTCCAAGATTTACTTTGTTTTGGGGTCAGAAAATGGACCTGCATGTGTATCGGATTTGGGGGTTGGCTCGACATGTTTCCGCCCCATGCTTTCCTGACATGTTTCTCCGACTCCAAGACCCGATTCACCTGGGAAGTGTTTTGGGTTTGCAGAACTCTCAAGCATCGGGACATCCGTTGTGATCTGCATGTCTCATGTTTTATGTTTCCCGAAACTCGAAACCCGAATCTCTTTTGTGTCAGGTTTTGGAACCTCTCTGACATATCTCTTTTGTGTCGGGTTTTCTAACCCCTCCGACATGCTTCTTTAATGTCGAGTTTTCTAACCCCTCTAACATGCTTTCTTTTGTGTCGGGTTTTCTAACCCCTCTGACATGCTTTCTTTTGTGTCACTATATTTACACGGGGGTAAATATATACAACAGGTACTGATCATGACAACCAAATGGAGGATAGAGTCTTTAAGCATTAATATGGGGAGATAGAAAACACGATACAACTCAAAAACTGAATAATTTCAATGAAAAATGGGGTAAGACTAATTTGACCACCAACATCAGCTCCGAGTCGAGGATGGGCACTCCCTGTGAGTGCCACAAGAACAAATAGTAGACCAATTGCCAAAAACAGACCATTGGGAAACGAAGTCAAAGATTAAGCTTGTAGAGTAAAACAACCATAACCATCCTCCAAAAAATGAACCGAGAAACCAACAAAACCAGGTCACCAAAGACCAGAATGAAAAAAATCACAAAATCAAAATGAAAACAAAGAACTATACACTGTACAATGGAGTATACCTTGATTCTAAGAAATCAATCAAGGAAATGTTTCAAATGCCTGCCATTAACATGAAATTCAAGTAGTTCCCCATCTAAGTCTTTTAGGAAGAAGATATTTTCTCTAATTAGAATATTAATTGAATAAGGGCCCATCCATAATGCATCAAATTTACTATGATTTCCCTTATCTTCATGCCTTCTATCCCATAAAAGCACAAGATTCTCAATGCTAAAATCCCTTAGAGTCACCTTCTTGTCAAATAACTTCTTCAACTTTTCTTTGAAATTCACATGCAACTAACGGGATGCCCTTATTTCTTCATCTAACTCGATAATCTGATTGATTCAAGAATCATATAGACCAACTTCTTGATCTTCAATTTGTTGAAAAAATTGAAATGAAGACAATGACAAATGAAGGGGAAACAAAACTTGAGTTCCATATACCAAGTCAAATGGGCTCTTACCAGTAGCTCTTTTGACATTGATTCTATCAGCCTAAACAACAAACTTCAGTTGCTCACCCCACTTCCTTTTGTTCACTTCCAAGGTTAATCTAATGATCTTTAACAAGTTTTTATTGTTGGACTCATCTTTTCAATTTCCTTGGGGATTTTACTTAGAAGAATATGTCATACTGATTCCATACTCTTTACACATTGCCACCAAATTTTTGGCTCTGAAACTCATGGCATTATTAGCAACAATTTTAGCTAGCACTCCAAATCTGCATATGATTTGATTCAGCATGAAGTCCATGATAACTTGGTTTGTTTCCTTCTTGGTGGGGATTTCTTTCACCCACTTAGTGAAATAATCAGTGGCTACAAGAATCCATTTATGACCAGTACTAGAAGGATCATAATTTTCCCCAATGAAATCCATTCCCCATTTTCTGAATGGGGCTTCAACTTACACAGGATGCAAAGTAAGGGAGCTTGAAGCTTTCAGTCTCCTAGAAAAATATCGACAACTTTCACATTTCCTAACTAATAGAGTTGTATCCTTGAAGAGATTTGGCCACCAATAACCAGCCCTCAATATTTTATGTGTTGTAACTCTTCCAGAAAAATGTCCTCCACAAACTCCTCCATGGAGATCAAAAATTATTTTGGGGGCCTCATCTTCAGTAATGCATCTCAAGAGCACTCCCTTGGGGTTCTTCCAAGATAACCCAAAATCAGTAATGATGTAATTTTTTGAGAGGCTAACTTAAGAGATCTTTTCTGATTTTTACTAAAATGTTAAGGGCAGCATAGATGTTTGAGATAAAAGATTATATCCTTGTACCATTCGAAACTTACCAAATTTTCAAGGACATCCACCCTTTCTCCTTCTACTTCATTCACCTCAATAGTTTGCAAGTTGATCTTAGCCATAAGCTTAGTTAGGCCCAAACCTCTTACCAATTTAGTGGTTTGGATATCCATGTGATACTCCTGTAACTTATTCACCCATATACATATTTTTCTTGATACCTCCATATCTAATAAGATGTCTTTCACCGTGGTGTGGGGAACATAAGAAACAACTTTAAAGCTCAAGATGTAGGGTTTAAAAACCTTTGTTGCTTTCACCAAGGAAAATTCTTGCTTCTCCATGATGGTTTACTTCAACTCAGCTCCCTACAATGCCTTACTGAAAAAAGAAACTGGTCTCGCATCCCCTTCATCATTCTTCTGCAATAAGACAGATGCAATGGTGTTTTTTGAAGCAAAAGAAAACACTCGAAAAGGATTTTTGTAATTTTGGGCTGCTAAAATAGGGGCATGCTTTAATGCTTCTTTGATCCCATTGAAAGATTGAATGGAAGCTTCTTCCCATTTCATAACTTGGTCCTTTTTTAGCATACTAGTAATGGGGATAGTCAGCTCAGCAAAGTTAGATACAAATCTTCTGATAAAGTTTATTTTTCCAAAGAATGATTTAAATCCCTTCTTAGTTCTTGGAATTGGAACCTTGCTGATGGCTTCCACTCTCTCTGGATCTATCATGACCCCCTCTTTTGATACAGTGTGACCAAGAAAATTTTCCTTTTGTACTCCAAAGTGGCACTTCTTGGGATTTAATTATATGCCATACTCTCTACACCTTAACAAAATTTTCTCCAAGTGTTGCAAGTGATCATTTCTATTTCTGGAAAACCTAGTTACATTATCTTGATAAACAATAATGAAGTCATTAATTTAACCAGGAAATGCTACATTCATTTCTCTTTGGAAAGTTACTCTAGCATTTATTAAGCCAAAAGGCATCCTAACATAGAAATAAGTTCCGCGAGGAGTAGTAAAGGTAGTCTTTATTCTTTCCGAATCCTTCACAACAACTTGATTATAGCCAGAGAAACCATCCAGAGTGTATAAAAATTTAGAACCAGTTACCAATTGTAGCATATTCTTCATGTTTAGTAGAGGGTAATTATCTTTCAATGATGCTTTATTCAGGCTCTTAAAGTCTATGGATAACCTTATATCACCATTCTTTTTCCTAACAAGCACTAGGTTTGCAACCCAAGATGAGTACCTTGTGGGCTAAATGATCCCTCTATCCCCCAACTTCTTCAGTTCTTCTTACATCTTCAAGGACAGGATTGGATTGATGGGCCTTTGTTTTTTCCTGAAAGGCTTGGCATTAGATTTAAGAGGAATCTCATGTTGGAACAAATCTTCCCTGTATGCCTTCAACTCATAGTAAGACCAAGCTAGACAGTCTTGATATTTCTTCAACAATTGAACATATGACTACTTCTCTTCCTTGGTGAGATTTCTTCCTAACAAAATTTTACGTAGTTTTTCCTTTATGCCCATGTTGTGCTCTTCCACATCTCTTGAAACTGACATACTCCTTTTAATAATGCAATCAACATTATCAAAGTTTGACTCAAGTTCCATCAAACCTCTGGGAATTGTGTTTGTATTCACTTGGATGATATCTTTGCCAAATAAAGTTTCATTTCCTTCAGTAGCAGACACCATTGGTTCTCAATCTATATTTTGGTTAGCAAACTCACCTTGGTTCTGAAAAAACCATTTCACCTAGGCATCATCATCAAACACTTGCCAATTTTGAATGTTATCTAGGATAGATGGCCTTGTTAGTATTTCAACATCATACTCACAAAATGGAGACACTATACAATTCCCAAATCTGGATCCTATCACTACTAACTTGTCTGTAAGAACATTAAAATTTCTATCATGGTGCACAATATTAAAAGAGTAAAACATTTCAATCAAATCCTAGATTACATGCTTGTATTGTTTCATTCTCTGATTTTTAATAGCATACAATTTTCTAATTTTCTAAACAATCAATTTTGAATCCCCTTTGACAATGACATCCTTTATAACATATTTCCATGCAATTCTCAAGCCTGATAATAATGCTTCATATTCAGCAATGTTGTTAGTGCATTCAAAGTTGAGTTTGAAATAAAATAAAAACTTTTCTTGGACAGGAGAAATCAGAACAATGCCAGCACCATTTCCAAACTTGGAACAAGCTCCATTGAATAACAAGGTCCAAGGTAAACCCAATTGTTCAAGAAATTTACACTAATCAATCTTGTGCTCCTTGCCATCAACAAACCCCATAAAGTTATCTGCATCTATATTAGCATACAACACTTCATAACAAGCATTATTTGGATCTTTAATGAGGTGCAACATCTTTTTCTCTCCATACATATTTACAAGGTTGCCTTCAATTAGAATGGTGGAAAAAGACATATCCATTTGAACACTTCCACCAACACTTACAGCCCACTTTCTTGATAACAACATGCCCCATTTGGCAGAGAAATCAACAATGACAACATCAAGTTTCGAGTTCTTACTCGCATAAGCTGTAAGTTGTACCACCAAACCTTTTACACATCCTACAACAGGAACCTCTCTATAATCCATTGCAGTACACTTGCCATAGGCTGATATCACTTTAATGTTCAATTCATTCATGACTTCTAAAGGCATAACATTGCATGATGCTTCAGAATCAAACATACAATTATGCAACAGTTTGTCCTTAATAATCAGTGTTGTCAAAAATGGTTCAACATTTAACTGAGACTCAACTAAATATGTTCCCAAGTAAACTTCAGGTGGTTCACCTATCTCCTCTAATGCTGGTGGTTTTTCTAGGTCTGCAATGGTTAGAGGAGGATTATTTACATTATTTATATTTTTGCCTTGGGCACTCTTATCTTCCTCCAATCCCAAATACTAAAAATCCCTCTTCTTATGCTCAGGAATCCTAAGAAATTCCATAATTGGGACAGAAATATTGATCTGAATCAAGACTTGGGAAATGTCATAGGGAATGTATTAGGTCACAGCAACATTCGGAGAAAGATTGACAAAATCATTAGATGGCACAATATGTTTAACATTTTGGGCATGGGTGGGAACACCAATTGTACTTGAAACAACAAGGCCTTTTCCAGATGCATATTTCTTTGGAGCCTCTTTTGGGACATTGGTGAGAACAAGGGTCTTTGGTTTGGCTTGATATCTTGCCCCTTTGATAAATTTACTTCTTGTGTTATACTCTTTTTCTTGGGCCACAACAACATTCATTAACAGTTGTCTATCCTCTTCTAATGGGATTCCTCCATCATACTTCTTAATCATTAGAGCTCTTAGGTACTCAAAATAATTATTAGGAAGTTCAAATGCTTGTACCATATCTATTTCTAAAGCATGAGAGGGAGGAAGAAGAGGTACCTGGTGAATCCAGTCCTAAAAACTTATAGTAGTTCTTGTACTTATTACCTCAGTTGAAGTTTCTCCTTGCTATGAGCTTGTAGAGCAGTCCACCATGCATGCATCATCATCAGTGTTATCATCATCATCAACTTCTTCAACTTGTTGATCTATTTCACATGGCAGGTGGGGTAAGAAGCATTTTTCACACCAATCCACTTGGTTTCTCTCTTCAACAACAACTTTGGCATGTAGAGGATCAGGAACTACTCTATTTTCCCTAGCTTGGGGTTTTCTAGCTCCCAAGGGTCCTTCACCTCTGTCATTAAACCTCTAATCATTTCTAGGATGATTTACAAGTCTGTCTTGTCCTTGTTGCCTATTTCGACCCTGAGAACCTTGCCCAATTCCTTTCTCTTCCCTAGCCAGCTTGTAAGATATTTATTTGAGAGCCCCAACCAAATTCCTTACAAATTCCTCAAGATCCATAACCTTACTTGATTGAGGCTTCTCACAGTTGATCAATTTAACACCCTCCCTCTTAGGATGTTTTCTAATTGCTTTAATATTGTTATCGATTTGCAGAGCCATGGTAAAGGCCTACCTCAAATTCCCAGGGTTCTTATCCCTCAAATAGTAGGAAACTTTCTTATCAAATGCATATGAATACTTTATCAGACATGATTCATCACATGGCCTCAAATTAACAGGCAATCTTCTCAATGTTTTGTTAAATATAGTATTGAAATCATGCATTGATTCATTAGGATTCTTTTTTATATTTTCAAACTCTGATAAAAGAAACCTAGGGTTTGTTTTATCACCATACTGCATTCTAAAAGAATTCTTCATCTCTTTCTAGGAGTGAATGGAATTATTTGGCAGAGATTTATACCACTCCCTTGCATCTTCTTCTAGAGTATAGATAAATAATTTAATGGATACATCCTCAAACTCTATTTCAAATTCCTCCATCATTTTGACAAAGATTTTTAATTGTTGATCATTAGTTATTGCATTATTTCCTTGAAACTTAGGTAATCTATTTCTTACATCTTGTGGCACAACATTTGGATAGCCAACCATACCTCTAAAAATGATGGGACCAAAAGTATTAACAAAAAATGGAAGTCTGGGTGGAGGCTGAGCCATATTATTCTAAGGAGGTGATATTACAGGAGAGACATAATGATGAGGAGTGAGGGGTCTGTGTGGTACATGGATGCGATTTTTAGAATTACTGCCCTCTTAAGGCTCTGTCTCTTGGAAAAATCTATTAGACTTTGAGAATATAGGGGCAGATTGAGAAGAAAATGTTTCAAATATAGATGAAGGACCCTCTCCAAATGGAGAATTCAATTCAACAAAGAGACTACCTGATTCAGAAGCACTTGAGGAAGTAATGAAATCTTCAATCACAGGCTGATCAGTTTCACCAATGGAGATCTCTTTTCTTGATGCTCGATCTCTAACAACCTTCCAAATTCTTATTCCTTCTTAATTAGACTTTCCTAGCTCTTGAAAAAACCTTCTACCAGGGTCCTTGGAGAAGAAAGATCTTATTCCTTCCATCTTTGCAGATATTAATGACAAATCTTACTTGATATATGTTAAGACATTGGTATTTATAAAGAATTTAAACAACATGGAGTCGTCACTAAGGATTTTCACCTTAGTTTGTGCAAATGCATTATGAATAATCTATCAAATGTCTGTCAATTCCAGACTCATGAAAATCTTACAAGATCTTCTCTTCTTTTACCCAAATTTATCAATGATGATATAAATGTTAGTGTAATAACTGTATAAGATGGAAATATTACACACACAACTCATAACTTTCAATAATTATTACAGATCTGAATAGATAATGATGTTTCATCAATGTATTTACACTTTAAAATCTGTAAAAAGAAAGAAATTACCAAGGTTTGTACGCATACACCTTTGTTCAAATACTTCAAAGAGTCCCTGGCAACGGTGCCACTAGTGTTGGTATATAATTTTTTTCTCCCTTTCAAGCTAAGCAACAACAAAGATTGGACATGGATCTTAGAGATAGATAGATCATAGTATGTGTTGTTTTGTAGCTGGGGATGAGATCTAACTGGCCCTTTGTTACTCAAATTTTTGGAGAGATGGATAACACCTTTAAGAGGATTTGACCGATCCTCACTACTTTAGGTCGTGCCTCTTCGACCAGGGTGAGAGGACCCTTAGTGTAACCTCTGTTTGATGAAGGATATGGAGATATCCTTCTTTCTGCACAAATTTTATGAAGAAAAACTTGGGAAAATACGGTCAATACTCTATAATTTAACTCTTAAAAGTTGTGACTTTGAAACGATGGAGATACTTTTAACACAAGGCTAAGGTTACTGAAGACATTAAGAAATCCTGATTGTTCTACATATTTTAGTAAGTATATTTTGTTCCTTTATTGATACATAGGGAAAACATGGGTAGTTCAAGGTGGATTCATGGTTTTTAAATAATTTTGGTGGGAGATGAACCCAGATAAAGTTGATTTTATCAGATCTTCGAAGGGAATTCACAACAATGAAAAAATCAACAACAAAAAGCTTTAGAACAGTTAAGACATTCCTTTAACCAGAAGGTTTGCTTCAATGGAGGCCCAGATCAACACATTTTCACATAATATTTGAGACTCCAACATGAAGGATCAAATTGAAATACTCAATTAAACACCGAAGTCTCTAATTAATCACATTTAAGGTATACCGGAAGACTTAGAAATAATATTTATCAACAAATGATAGTGAATTGATTTTAAATTTGTTTATCTCATCCAAGATGAAGGATCTTCTTGAAATGAAATTTCAAATACCATTAAACTATCATAAGGATGAGATCCTAAGTGATTTCATAAATATTTAAATCTAAGATTGCAATAGGAACAAAAGAAACTATTTGCAGACATTCTGAAACAAAGCAAACACAAATTGCTAGAGATTGGACACAAATTAATTTCAAAATTTCTTAGATTCATTAGCAGGGGAAAGCTTCTAGAGAAATCTCAATGCTCATCAATGGCTATACATCTGTAACCAACTTGACATGATAGAAAATCTAACATAAAAGAAAATAACAGGTTATCTTGGCTTGGTCTCTCAGGAACACCACTTTCTCAAATTATTTCTTAAGAATTCAACCTTCAACCATTTGCAATAGTATTCTCATTGCATTTATACATTTTAATCACTAAGTTTTCCTCCAAAAAGATAGAATATTCGAGGGACATTTGATTGTTAACAATTTGCTTCAGAAAGTGACATTTAACAAATTCAGATCCGAAAGCTGCCATCCAGACCAATTATAAACTGATCACATTTCTTGAGCCCTCAACTAATGACTAGGATGCCATGCCACAACTTTTTGGAAATCCTTCTAATCATTCTGATTCTGTCATGTGAGAAATCCCCTTTTTAATCATTTTCTAGAGACTTTGCACATCTGGATATGACAGGTAATCTTTTTCACTGTCGAGGAAACACCCTTTTAATCCTTTACGCTTGCACTTTCATCATTTAATCCCTTTTCCCTCTCTTTCCTCTTCAATTCTTCCATGCATCCATATCCTCTAGTAATTCATGTTTTTACAATTTCTTGAGTAATTCCAACTTCAAAATATTGACCTTAACAATCCCTAGACTCATAAATTAAGTTCCGAATCCATCAAATGGCACTTTATAGACAAAGACGACAAGGAATTTCATTGAAGAATGATGAAAAATAGTGCATATTTGCATCTCTAAGAATCTTGGAGAAATAAAGGTGAATAAAATAGATGCGATGCATAACAACCATTGATTCTTCCCCTTTTCCACTTTATATCATAGTTGTTAATGTCTTTCCTTGGTGAAACTCCAAAGGAGAAGCATAAAGGAAATTCCCCAACAATCATGGGCCTTCCACATGCCCTAAGCCCAAGAAAAACACCTTTTAGCCTTTGAAAAGTCTCAGTGTAAAAAAGGAACTAACGAAAGCCTCCATGTGTCTCAATGGCACATTTTGAGATGGTCCCTAAAAGTAGAGACACCAAACAAGTGCATGCTCAACACGTGTCTCATTTTGGTAGAGTTTTTTTAAAATTTTGAAGGTTCAGTGAAAGGCACCATGTGTCTAGGGTCCAAGACATTTTTCTTTGATAGTTGAAAAGTCCAAGCAAAGGGCAGATTGAGCAGAAGCCTCTAAGTGTCCTCCTAGTACTTCTTCAAAATAAATATTAGGGGTTAGTACCCAAACATGTGTGGTCCCTCCATGTTTCCCAGGTCTTTTAAAATTGCTTTGAAAAGTTTTAGTATAAAGTAGAGCCAACGGAAGCCTCCACAGGTCTCCCTATTACAACTGTTAATGTGGAACCCTGAGGCAGATCCTCAAATGAGCACCAACCCTCCACGTGTCCATGGTTTGCCAAAACTATACCGGCTGCATGAAAAATTTGTCTAAGTTTTGGCAAGGAAGTGGAAATCTCCACGTGTCTCCCCAGCACAACTCCAAGGCCAAACCAAAAGGTGAATTTTCAAATGAACAACGACCCTCGACATGGACAAGATTTGAGTCTAAAGAGAGCCTTAGAATTTTCAAAGTGCCCTGTTAAGCCACATCTAACCAAAAAGGGCCACATTTCCATTGATGTTGAGAAGTAAATTTTACCGGGAAAAATACACCCATCAAACCATAAAATGCAGGAAAATCACCATTTGAGCCCAGAAATGAATCATTCTTCACAGACAGAGAGTTTTGAAATGATATAATGCCCAAATTTGATCCTCCAAGCCATATCCAATCATGTTTCTAAAGATATTTGGGACAAAAAAGAAAGGGACAACAAAACGTGATTGTGAAAAATGGAAGGAAAGGAAAACCCCAAGTTTTACGACCAAGTTACAGACTCTTTCACATGGACAGAGGAATGAAAAACAAATTCTAGAATTTTAAGTGATCCTCAACCAAGGAAGGGACTGATCATGGCAACCAAATGGAGGAAAAAGTCCTTAAGCATCAATTCAGAGAGATAGAAATCATGACAGAGCCCGCAAAATGTATAATTTCAGTGACAAACGGGACAAGACTAATTTGAGCACCAAAAGAAGGAATTGATTAGAGCGGGCATGTGGACGTATTTTGTTATTTTTTCCTTTGAAGCTGCATCAAGCTAACATGTGGAGAGCTCCACCAGTTCCTTTATACTTAGTCGATTTGGGCCAGTTTTGTGCTTGAATTATGTTGACCCCTAGACACATGGAGAGCTAGCGCTCATTTGAGTTTCTACTTTGGAAACGCCTCCTAAAATTATATCGAGCTGCGTGTGGCTCCTTTCACCGGTTTTTGAATTTTCAATGGCCAACTCTATCTCTCCATTGACTTTAACCATGTGGTGAACTAGGGCTCATTTGGAGATTTACCCTTTGATTTCACTTCGAAATTACGTTGTTAAGGCACGTGGATACTTCCGCCAACCCACCCATACTTAGTAAATTTTAATGATTGGTGCCTTCTCTTTTTAGACGTGGGACACGTGGAGGACTAGTGCAAGTTTGAGAACTACCACCAGCTTTGACTCTTGAAGCTGCATTGATGAGGCATGTGGTGTTGTTCATTGAACCTTTCATACTTAGCCAATTTCAGCTTGTTTTCCCTTCATTTTGAACCTAGGACATGAAGAAATCCTACGCTTATTTGAGGATTGTCCTTTAGACCCTGCCCCTAGAATTGTGCCATTTTGATGCATGGAGGCCTTTGCTATCGGCTGAAACATGACCAAACCACATCCAATTAGATATTCCCATGTACTACCCTTGGATGTTGGGGAAAAATTTAATGGGGAAGATACGCCCGTCATTCCCGACTACGGGAAGAAAATAAAAATAAGGGAAGAAAATTCATCATTACACCTGACTTTCAAAATTTTTTTCATGAATAGGAGAACTACAAAAAATTCTAGGCTCGACGCGATCCAATACTCCAAGGTACAGACTCAAAATTTTTGAAACTTGACTTTAAAAGAATGGAGTTTTGGGACCGACAACAATACCTTAACTATATAATCCAACATGGTGGTTTATATGAAACAAAAAAATACCAATCAATTATACTCATTTATATGCTAATATGCCTAAGGTATATCAAAAGTGTAAGGTGATCTATATAAAAATTACTTCAACAAAACCATGTTTACAAAAACTATAACAATAATATGGGGTGGGGAGGAATTCCTGCTATTTGAAAATAATAACTTTAATTATCTTATCATATGGAAATTTGTTCACAACTTATATTTTCATTTCCCTTTATCTTATGAGCATATTAGGATAAATATATGAGTGGGTCAACTCCAACAACTTATATAATAATCAAGCACACTATACCACATTATTCAAAATACAACAAGAAGTGGTACAAACACAATATGATAATACAAAAGAGAGAGAGAGATGAAAGAGTTTGTCCAATATATTTAAGTGTATTGCAAATTTTTACAAGCTTCCTATTTTCATCATGCCTAGCTCAATTCATTTGATTTCCAATTATTATTCACCTACCAAACACATGGGCATAAACCAATATGATGAATCCAAAGTAAATAATAATAAACAATAGAATGATCACCATAATAACCAAATCATAATATACTTTGCTATTATAGTAGAATAGGCGAGTCTCATCACATGTCTCCAGGGCCTTAAAAAAATTAATATTTAAGTATGTAACACATCAAAAATAATATAAAACAATAGATCGTCATATGATAACCATCATATTCCATAATCATCCCATGAAATAAAATGAAATATCCAATTTTAATAGTAGCACACCTCATCAAAATGGATTAATTCATCATAAAAATACTAAAGTCCAATAATGTGTTTCCTTAGTAACCACTTATTTCATTTATACAAAATGTCTCAGAAGGTAGGAATTTACATCATCACACCTTAATATGGTACTTTCCTAGTGTTGAAAACAAAATGATGAGGGTAGTGATCCTAGAAGAAATTTTCATCTTCCCAAATAGGACCCCTCTCACTTTGATCCATAAGGATCTATAAAAACACCACTTCATCAGAAAAACTAGGATTATAGGGAAAATAAGAAGAAGCATGAGAAAAAGGTTAAGCTACAAAACCATAGCTTTCTACAGAGTGATGGTTGCATAACTGAAACTTTGCAGACACTGTTAGTTTTGTAACTTCCCGTTTACATATACCAATAGTCCTGTCATGACAGAAAAAAATATATATATATCCATGAACAGTCATGGATTTGGAATGCCTATGATGTGTCTCTTGCTTGGATGAATCTTCCTATTCTTTAGTGCATAGGAGGAAATATGAAGCAAGATATAAATACAAGTAGAGCATGTGGAACTAATAAATATTTGATGGGATAAGTGAGAAAGAAAACATTTGTGTTGGAATTGATTTGTAGAAGCAAGGTGTATGAGCAGAGAAAGTAAGTAAAGAGGGTGGAAGTAACATTGTTGTCTTCCTTCAACTTCTTGTAATTTTTAATCTCTTTATTTGGCCAATATAATACTATGAAGAAAGATAAATTTCCCTTCCTAAAATTTTTTCCCTTAATCTGGGGGTTTTTAGGATAAAAATATTGTGTTGTGTGTTGAATCATTCATTTTTATTTGTTGCAAATAGTTCTAAGTACTTGAATTCATTTAATAACTTTCAAAATTGTCATTTTCAAATAAAATTGGAGGTAGGAACAATAGTTGTGTGATTTTGTAAGTTTCCAAACTAGAATTTTACATATCATTTTGGTATCAAAGTTGAAAATAATATCCAATGGACTATGGTATTTTTCTTGTGTGATTTTTATGACAGTGAAAAGTTCTAAAGGTGAAGAATTGGTACCTTTTTATCTAGAAATGACTACGAAAATTTGGAATCAAAGGATTATAGAAAAAATGGAAAAAGAGAACTTGGTCCATAGAATTGAGATGATGGAAAGCATTATGGATAGGGTGTTTCAAAACTAAAGGAAACTCTCAGATCAACAAAGGACAACAATGGTTAAGCAATATTCGATAGACTCAATGGTTCAAGATTTAACTAAGAAATTTAGCATAGGAAAGAGCCACAGTGAGAAAGAAGTGAAAGAGTGGGAAGAGGAAACTCCAATTGAAAAGGGAAAGGTAAAATATGATCATGCTCCTTTTAAAGTTGAAACTAAATTTGAAATTAAAAGCTTTGAAGGACAAGTAGATGTGGAATTAATAGATAAATAGATAAAACAATTGGAGGTTTATTTTAGTTTGCACAATATCACTGAGGTAAAAAGGATCACCTTTGCATGTATGAAGATGGAAGGACATGCTCTAGTTTGGTGGGAAACCCATATAGCACTTATCAAAAGAAGAAGCATCTTGTTGTAAGTTCTTGGGATGGTTTTAAATAATTTCTAAGCATAAATTCTTATCCTATTGGCCATAATATTGACAAGATGATTAAATGGAAATAGTTTGGACAAACCAGTGGTCAAAGTGTGTAGGATTACACTACGTAGTTTCAGAGGTAATAAATTTTTCTCAATATGGACTTGGAGAATGAGGATATTCTTACCAAGTATTTCGGATTTCACACTCACCTACGAAGAAAGTTCATCTCCATGAAACCCAAGGATTTCAATGAGGCATGTATGAAAGCATACTAGATAGTTGATAAGAAAAGGCATGGAGAAGAAGAGTCAAGGAAATAGTCAACAAATCAGCCAAAGAAAGATCAAGGATAAACAAGCCATAAGGGTAAATGGAAAGGTAAAAATAATTCTACTATCTTGAATACTTATACATATCCTAAGAATTTTTGTAAGAATTGTGATATCAATGGTCATACTGATGCTATATGTTGGAAGTTACATCTGGAATTGCATCCAAAGAACCAAACCAAGGACTCGAAGAAGTTCATGACATATTTGATAAAAAATGGGGAGGTGGAAAGAGAGGATTATTTTGATGTAGAAAAGTGGATGGGATGCACAAATACCAATGTGGAAAGCTAAGAACAAGAAAAATAAATGAGTAAGCTATTTCAAATCAAAATCTAGATTAAGAGGACTAAGGTAAATACTTTGATTGATACTCACTCTCAATATAATTTGATTTCTGATGTGGTTGTAAAAAATCTTGGTCTTGAAAATTATGATCATCTACATCCTTATCTTTTGGGATGGGTGAAGAAGGGTGTTGAAATTCATGTAACACAAAGATGTAAGTTCAATTATAGGATCAATCCTCAATATATAGATGTATTAGAAGCTGATGTAATTCCACTTGATGCATTTGATGTTGTTTTTAGGAGTCCCTATTTATATATCAGGGATGTTATATTCATGAGAAGGGAAAACCAATAATGATGGGTCAAAGATGGGGTCACTTACAACATCAAGGAACACTAGCGTAATCCAAAAATTTCCATGGTAAGTGCTAACCAAGAAAATAGACTAATTCAGGAAAAACATATTCAGTTTTGTTTACTTTTCTTGAAAGATAAACAATATGGGGTAGAAATTTTGAATGTTTCTAACCAATGGATGAAGGATTTGGATAACTTAATTCATTTTTTACAAGAAGTGTTCCAAACACCCAGCGGGTTACCACCAAAATGAGAAGTAGAGCATGATATTCATATGTTGTCAGAGTCCTCTCTACCAAATATCAGGTTGTATAGGAAATTCTTTTTGGAGGGTACAGAGGTAAATAAACAACTCCAAGAGCTATTATAATAAGGTGTCATACACCCAAACACCTTGCCATGCGGTTCTCCTATTGTGATGGTGCCAAAAAAGGATGGTTTTTTGAGAATGTGCATAGACTACCATGATTTGAACAAGATTACCATAAAGAACAAATATCCACTCCCACACATAGATGAAATCTTGGACCAACTTCAGTATGAAAATTTCTTCACAAAGTTGGATCTCAAGTCTAGTTATCACCAAGGCAAGATGAAGGAGGAGGATATATAGAATTATGTCTTTACAAATATGGTTTGTATGAGTGATTAGTACTTTGATTTGGTTTATGTAACACACCCGCTACATTTATGATATTGATGAATTATGTATTGCGGGAGTTCATAAATACTTTTGTCATTGTATATTGGGATGAAATTCTGATTTTTAGTGCTACATGGGAGGAACATCTAACACATTTGTAACAAGTCTTACAAGTTCTTAAGGAGAAACAAATGTTGTGAAACATGAAGAAGTTTGAATTTGAAAAATAGTCGGTTGTCTATATTATGCACATGGTTGGAGGAGGAGAGCTACGAGTGGATCCAAAGAAGGTGAAATCCATCACTAATTAGCTAAGATCAATAAGATCCATAGAGACTAGGAGTTTTTTGGGAGAAATATAATACATGAGGAAGTTCATTCTGGGATTTTCCATTATTGTATCACCTCTACAAATAGTAACCATAAAGAGTAAGGGTTTTGACAGGAGTAAGGAACATGACCTTGCTTTTGATTTTAAAATAAAAAATTAGTCATGCTCTAATATTTTCTCTTCCTAATTTTCAACAACCCTTTGATTTAGATATAAATGTTAATGATTATGCTATGGGAGAAGTGTTGCTACAGGGAGGTGAGCTAGTATGCTATCATTCTGATAATTTCACTTCAGTAGTTAAGGGATATTCAATATATGATAAATAAATGTATGCACTAGTTTAGGAACTATAGAAATGAAAACACTATTTATTGGGTAAAGAAACTATTGTGCACACTAACCAAAAACCTCTCTAATATTTGTAAACACAATATAAATTGCAGTAGATAAGGCACTACAAGTGGATGGGTTTCCTTCAACAGTTCCATTTGGTGATAAAATACAAGAAATGTAACACAAATTTTATTGCAAACATGTTGTCTAGGCCACCCACACAGGAGAAAATATATAGTTCTTTCATCATCTCTCATTTTGATCCCTTCACGAAGGAGGGTTATGGAGAGGCATATGCTCAATAAAAATATTTTGGGGTGACATATCAATAGTTGCACTCCAAAGAGGCTACAAATACATGTATTAACGATTGTTATCTCAAATATGGGCTGCTCTACATATGGGAGAATATTTGTGTGTGTAGACACTAAATCACACACTTTGGGTATTATTTAGTCCCTCTCTCATACTACTATTCATATGGTTTTTGAGTAAAGAAAATAATAATTAATCTATGTCCTTTGGCCTTTTTACTTTTCTTTCATTCGTCACTGCCAACCTTTAGCACATACTTGCCTAGTTGTTTTTTGTCATTCCACATCATTCTAACCCTAACTAGGGTGCCCCAGGTGCCTTGGTCCCATTAGGGGTGCCTTGATCCTTCTCCCACTTTACACTCATCTTTTGGAAACTTTCTAGCTGTTTGAGATTTCCACATTTTTAGTAGTCAACCTTTTCAAGGTTAATTATGAAATTAGAACAAGAGAACCATATAAACATAAAGTTATGAGAGCATAATGAGGGACCAAACAATAGGCACTACTAGCATCACCTAAGGTTACATCCATCGAATTCTCCATTTGCATCCATCTAGTTCCAATATAAGGGACAAGGTTGGTTCATCTACATCACACTGCATAGGAGGAAATTTTATTCTATTCCATCCACCATTTATTACATTTATACACCTATTTATAACTCGCTACTTCACAAAGTGTGATTGTCACAAGAGCACCTAGGGCACAATTTTCACACACACATCTAGAATTGCATTAGGGTCTAAAATGTAGTACAAAATTAAGTTAGTAAGTCCACCATTATGGCTCCTAAGGATAGTCCAAACCCTCCATGTGCATCTTTATTTTTTTAGGGTTTTGATTCTTGTCTTGGGGTTTTGCAGGTCTTTTCTTCATCATTGATTACCAGTGACATATGACATAATGCAAAGAAATACATGCGATAGGAAGCGAATGATTTAGATTATGTAGCGACCCTGTAAATTTGGTTTTTGGATCTCCTGCACATATTAGGGCACCCCAAGTGCCTTCATCCTTCCTTAAGCACCCAAGTCTACTCATATAACTTAGATATGCATTTTCAAGGCTAATGTGTGGTCATTCCTATATTTTGTTCATCTGGTCAATTATGTAGTACAATCTCAAGGCATTGTCAAATCAACTAAGCTATTTCTAACCCTATTTATCTATTATGTTTTTACATTGATATTTTACTTTTTTTTGGGTCATTTAATTTATTTATTTATCCATTATTTACTTCTTTACATAGCATATGATTAAGCTAAATAAATTACCACCATTTTCAATTTTATTTTAATCATTTTGGTGAACCCAACATCTTTCACACTTCATATCCTCATCTTTCTTATATCATGGGTTGTAAAGTTCCTTCCTCAAGTTAATTTTTCTAGGTCATAAAGTTCCTCAAGTTCTTATATCAGGATGTTCTACTAAAAGAAATAGACTCTATATGTTTTCCTACATGTACGTCACTGAACACAATAATTCCTATCTTCCACCATCTATTTGAAAACCCTAGTCCCAATGTTCCTCCATGTAATCAACCCCTATTGGCATCAATTCAAGATCTACATGATTTATTTAAAGACAAATTTAAGGCAATAGAATCCATGATTACATCTAAAAAATATGAAATTCAATAGCTTAAGGTCGCTTCTCAAGCACATGTTGGTTCTTCCTCTACATATCATTCTCATTCTATGTCTTCTACATGTGCTCATTTTACCAAACCTCAAATCTTAATGCTTCTTGCACCTCTCAAGTTTGAAATCAAAAAGATATTCTTCTATAGCTCACCACTCATCAATTAATTATCTTTCCATCTACTCATTGTTATCCTACTTATTGGTTTGTTAAATATCAAGTTATCCCATATTACAATTATCATCAAATCAATGGACATACTAAAAATGACTATTATGATTTATGATGAATAATGACACATCTTGAGCTTCATGGATTTATCTCATTCACTGCACAACATTCTATTGCATTCCCATATGAAAATGTTACATCTTAATGGGTTCCTAAATCTGTTTCATCTATGTCTAGTGAGCATCACATAAACACTTCTAGTGCTCCTTCTTGTATTACTCAAGCACCACCTATGCAATCTACTCAAGTCAAGCAACCACATCTCCAAATTATGCCAACACTTCCTCCTACTAAATCACCTACAACATTACCAAGCCAAAATAAACAACCCCTTATAAATATCACTACGAGTCCACATCTCAAGTCATTTTTGGTCAACAAGAAACCACTTGTTAGACAAGACAAGCATACTCTAGCTGAAATATTTTGACTCTTACAATTTAAGGATGTTGTCCATTCCTCGCTTCAACATCTAATCACTTTTTTCAAAGAAACTACTCCTTACATTGACCCACTTAGTGTTTTTTGACTAAATCTCCATCAATTACACACTTTTGGGCATAACATCCATAAATCACCCCTTCTCATTAACAAAATTACATATTACATCTTCATCTCATTAAAAACTAACATCCACTAAATGTAATGCATATAAAGAAATACTACGCTTAAACACAACATCCAATATCCTATGATGCACTATAGTTCCTCTGTCCATACTCGATTGTCGAGGGTTTACAAATAAAATGGATGATATCATACTCACATGTTCATCATTTAACCTTATATCATACTACAGTACTAGGCTAGTGATATACGTCATAGGTAAAATGGTCACGTATTCTTAATCTTGTAGTGGTATATGCTTTAGGCTACATCACCACTCCCTCTGATCATCTTATAGTGATATATGCTTTAGGATAAATCATCACTCCTTCGCTCATCTTGTCGTGATATACACTTTAGCTATAGGGTCAATTTCACACACCATCTATAGGTTACATATCACCACCACTACGTATACACACTCATCCCAACGCGTTAGACACAATACACACTTCAACCATTTCCTGATGACGCGCTCTAGTTTAAAGTCCATTCTTGAATACTAAGGGGGAAAACTAAATGAACCTCACTACATATAACTCCATTCACTCAGGGGGCATGTGGCTCATATCATTCATCTTACATTCCACTCCATCCATCCAAAACATGTTGCATATCTTAAATACATTTAATTTTTTGTGCACTTTCTTGCTCATGTTCACTTTACTATGAACGCTAGTTATATCTCTTATATGTCATTATATTTACCATACACAAATGCACGTTCACTCCTTCTTATAGTTGTGATAGAAGGTATAGGTATCTTACACACAACATGGATGTTTGCCTTCTACCACCCCTAAAATGGTTTCTCAGGGCATCCACATTCGTCTCTTATAGGTGTTATAGTTTCAGTTTGTACTTAGCACTATTCATTACTTAGTTATACATGCTATTGACATATGGGTTATCTTTCTAATGTCCTAATCGGTTCTTCATGTGCAACATTTATTTTGTAGGATTACTTGCTTCTATGGCTACCTGTCTATTTTCCTACTATTGTTTGTTTCTTGTTTTCTCTTGTATGCATGCATTGCCCTTTATTTTGTGTCCACACTTGTTTATTTGTATGTGGACATTATTTCCTTGAGTCTCTTAAGATATTGTGAGTGATGTCCCATGTTTGCAACCCACTTTGGCGGTCTATGACTGTATTCTTGTGTTTTTACTTTCTTTCTAACTACTACATTGTTTGTGTAGTGTATACTTATCTTTTACATTCATGATTTTTTGTACTAACACTTATTTTCTATCCACTTATTTCTATCTACCTTGGTTTCTACCAAGAACAATCCCTTCCCTTAAAGGGCACAATTTATGCAGTCAGTCCTCTTTTGGAGATGCATACTCCTATCCTTGACGTTGCATGTGCCCCAAAAGAGGGGGATATAATTTGGGGTTTTTAATACTACATAGCACTTTCTATCGAAATAGTTTAGTTTAATTTTTCATCCTTAACATTGTGGGTTATATAGTGAGTGGGTTTAGAATAATGTAAGAAACCCGTACACAAAAAAAATTATGGAATAGATTGTCCTTAGAATTCTGGGGAGAAGTTATAGGATGGAGGATACAATGGATTTCCTCCCTATACTACTTCAGCTAGTGGCATCAGATCACCCAAAAAACTAGGTAGTACAAAGATTTATTCATAGATTATTAGGGAAATAGTTATAGGTTGGATAATAATGTAACTTTCTTCTCCCTACACTTCTTTGGCCACGGTGGCATGAGATCTCCCAAAAAACTCGCAGTTATAGGATATCTTCTTCTACACCTTTTTTCTCTCATCATGAATCAGGTGCACATGTTCTTTTTACATTTTTCACATTTCCACTTCAGTATACTCACTACTACATACATACATTTTTACACACATATACATGTGTATTTGACTACTTGATTGTCTTCTCCTTGCAGGTTCATCTGTATGAGAAGCAAGAATTCAACAACAATGGTGTCAACAATAACAATATTTTGTGGCAACACACTCCTCATAATAACATGTCGTTACATTACACACATTGGAAACTACAGACGTGTTTCCATCCTAGGTTCACTCTCATCACTTTTTTCTCTTTTGCATATTTAGTTTCCATGCTCCATATTTTTTTCACTCCATGTTTTGTCTAGTCCTTCGACATGATTTCTAAATCATTCTACATGGACATCAGGTATGTATCTCTATCTAATTTTTGTTATTGATAATTCTATTCACCAACATAAAGTGGGAGAAAATTTAGAAACTAAATCACACACTTTAAGTATTATTTATTCACAGTCTCATATTACTAGTCATATGGTTTTTGAGTAAATAAAGTACTAATTAACCCATGGCCTTTAGCCCTTTTACTTTTCTTTCAGTTGTCACTTCCGACCTTTAGCACATACTTTCCCAGTTTATTTTTTTCATTCCACATCATTCAACCCCTAACTAGGGTTCCCCAAGCACCCTAGTCCCATTCGGGGTGCCCTGATCCTTCTCCCACTGTACACACATCTTTTGGGTACTTTCTAGCCATTTCAACTTTCAATATTTTGAGTGGTTGACATTTTCAGGTATGATTACAAAATTAGAACAAGAGAACCATATAAATAAAAATTTATGAAACCATATTGAGGGACCAAGCACTAGGCACTACTATCATCACCTAAGGTTACATCCATCAAATGCTCCATTTGCATCCATTTAGCTCCAATAAAAGGGACAAGGTTGGTTCATCTGCATCACAATGCATAGGACTATTTCATTCACCATTTATTATATTTTGACACATATTTATAGCTTGCTACTTCACAAAGTGTGACTATCATAAGAGCACTTAGGGCACAATTTGCACACACATATCTATAATTGTGTTTGGGTCTGAAATGTAGTGCAACACTCAGTTTGTAAGTCCACCATGGAGGCCACTGAGGATATTACAACCCCTTCATATACATATTTTTTTTTTAGGGTTTTGATGCTTGGATTGGGTTTTTTCAGGTCTCTTCTTCATCACTGATTATTAACGACATCCAACATAATGTAGTGAAATACATGGGATATGAAGTAAAGGCCTCAGATCATCTAATGACCCTGCAAGTTTGGTTTCTAGACCTCCTACATAGACCAGGGTGCTCAAATCTCAGACCAAGGCACCTTAGGTGCCCTCATCCTTCCCCAGGTGCTCTAGTATTCTCAAAAAACTTGGATCTTACCTTTCTTGAGCTCATGTGCAATCGTTTTTGCATTCTATTCAACTGGTCTGTTCTACAATATAGTCTAGAGGCATCATCGAATCAACTAAGCTATTTCTAACACTATTTTTGTTAGGGTTTTAGATTCATATTTTACTTAGTTGTTTGGGTAATTTAATTAATTTATTTATCTATTATTTACTTCTTTGCATAGCATTTTATTAAGCTAGAATAGATGACCACCATTTTCCATTTTAGTTTAAATCAGTATGCTAAACAAAGAAAGGGTTCTATTGATGAGGAAATCACATACCTTGAAAGTATCAAGACATTTTTGTTGTTGGCAATACCATAGCCCACTAGTAAAACTATGTATATTGGCCCAATATGTAAGATGAAGTATCTAAGTTCATAAGAGGGTGTAAACTTAATTATTTAAGAAAACCTAAAATCAGGAAGGAAGGTTTGTATATTCCTGTACCAGTCCCTACTTGACCTTGGGAGGATATATCTATGGATGTTTTAGGAGGAATACCCATATATAAATATGGCCATGATTATATATGTTGTTGTAGATGTATTTAGCAAAATGCATGTTCTTATGCAATATAAACAGACAATAGAAGGATGTGAGGTAACTAAACTTTTCTTTGCTAATGTATGGGTGCATTTTGGCTTACCAAATTCTATTTTTTCTGAAAGATATTCTAGGTTATTAGGGACATTTTGGACTACTGTTTGGGACAAGATGGACACCAGGTTACATAGAATCATGATATTCCATCCCCAAACAGATGGGAAAATAGAAGTGGTGAACAATACTTTGGTATAACTGATTAGAGGGAATAATATCAAATATTCATGGACTTGGGATGAGTCCTTATCCTACATTGAACATTATTACAACAAAAAAATACATATATCTATGATGCATTCACTTTTTGAAACATGCTTTGGGTATCTACTTATCAATCCATTAGACATTGTAGTTGGATAACAGGAAGAAAGAAATATACATGATTCAAAAGTGACTAGAGCAGTGAATTTGGTTGAGAGAATCTAGAAAATCCATCTCAAGGTGAAAGAAAAATTAGAGAATTCTAAAGCCAAGTACAAGGCTAGGCATGATAAACATCATAGATGGTACAAAATTTATGTTGGAGACAAGGTCTGGCTATATTTATAACACCTACTAATTCAATTCTTCAAATTAGGGATTTTTTTTAATTCTCCACACTAATTTCATGCCTTTAGTGATTTAAATACAAAACATTTAAATCCATCATTAATTTAAATTTAATCTATCTAATAACATAAAAAACCATGTGCAGTTTATGGGCCATTTAGATCTACTCGATCCCCCATATTTTACTCTTTACAAGTACGTATACAAAGTATACTATTGGTTAACTTTATCATGAATAGATATCTAAGTGATGTTTACTAAGTTTTTACATGGGATTCAATCAATCAAATACCTTCTGGAATCTCACACCTTAATTAGAACTTGGTGAATCTGATAGTGTAATCAAAACCTTACACTACTTTGGCCAAATTTTAAGAGACATGCTTAGATGCTCAATTTCGTGATGGAACATTCATCATCAGAAACTTTTCCTTTCACCATATTAGTTTATTCATTAATCTAGATTGGATTCAGTTAGCTATATCATTTAGATTACATTTCATGCACAAGGTACAAGACCTGTTCAACATGTCCAAAGGAACACATATGTGGCAAATTATGTTGCCTATGGGAGAGAAAGTGTTTACCTAATGACTTTCGTCACTACATGATTAATTTATTCCTCGTATCCAACTTAATTTGGTACTGATGTGTTCCTACCAATCAGGTTAAACAACTCTTGTAACTTAGCGGGTCTGCTTGTCAGCTCAATTCCATCACCCTATGATGAAGTCACTCACATGATGATTCGATTCATCTCCTTGGAAGGTAGGTTTGTCACTGTCCATGCTAAGCATCTCATCTTTTTAAACCACTTCCATAGGAATAGATTGGTTTGATTCCCTCATTATCTGTTAAACTCCCTTGAGCGCTCCATTTTGGAGTTCCAGAAGCACACCCGGGAGGTTCCCTTGCATCAAGGGCTTATATTGTTAATTCAAAAATGCTGCCTTCTTAAGTACCCTGGTCTTCCTTCCTCTCCTAGCCCAGCTCACCCTTTGATGGGCTCTGCTGCTGCCAGTCCTGTTTCCCCTGCTGCCCTTGCTGCTACCCCCGCCACCGGTGCTGCTACCCCTATGCCGGCTGCACAAGCTTCTCCTTCAATTCCTCCTGTTGCTACTCCTATCACCCACCTCGCCTCTACCTCTAAAAGACCAATCACCAGGGCTTCTAGGAGACTCAACCTTGAGACTCTTGCTGTGGGGAAGGAGCCTATTGAACTTGACATTGCACGTGACCTGCTGAACATTAGTAGTGCCAGTCCCCGGGAAGTACAGATGGATAGCTCTTCTAAGAGGCTGGAGGCCTTAGAGGCTGAGATAAATTTGCTGAAGGACGAGGTCAAAAACCTAGCTAAGTAAAAAGGTAAGAAAAGCATGGAGGGGGAAGGGAGCATTGATAACAGTCAGATTGAAGACATATACAAGAAGCTAACCTCCTTAGACTCTCGCCTAGGGAAGGCTAAGACTAGACATGATTACAGCATTTCCGCCTTTAGGGCCATCGAGGAGTTCATCGAGGGTCATGCCAAAAGTGTTTCCAACCTCAGCGGTGTCCCGGCTGCACTTTGGGGCAATGAAAAAGAGAGCAAAAGAACCATCGAGGAGCTCGATAAGACGGATGCTGCCCACATGACTGCATTGGGTATGTTTCATGCCTAGAAAAGAGTCAAGATCAGTATCGATAAAGCTGCCAAGAAGTAGTCCTGGATGCTTCTGCTGCTTTTAGTTGTTATTTTTGTTGTTTCTTGGCAGTCGGCTTACTGTTTTTTTGCTGTTGTTTTGCTGTTATGTCTCGTTTGTGTAGCTGTTTCTGGGCTACGTAGAACTTCATTGTAATACTTGGACTTTGTTCCATCAGCTCTGTTTCTCACTCTTATTCTGGCTTTCAGGCCTTCTTTTGTATTCAAGGGTATAGTCCCTTTCAAAAAACTATTTGCCAATATTAAAAAAAAAAACTTAGTGAGACACAGTTGATATTTAGTTATGATATTCATAAAGGTCAAAGATTGAAAGGAAAAATTTGGATATCTCCGATAAGGTAGTATTCATTTAATGACTCACATAATTAAATTATACCTAACTTATCACAACCATCTAAATTTTTTTGATTGAGTTCTGATCATTAGGAACATCGTATCCCTAAAATGAAATAAATAGAATTCAATTGGTTTATGAGAGATCTCCTTTTTGTTACAATGATAAGTTTATCACATCTAATTATGTCTTAATATGTTCATAAGTATAGTTTCATAACAAGCTATGATAATATTAATAAATAACTATAATATAAATCGTTGTTATATTTATTATGATTTAAGATAGCTTACTGTGTTATTACAGCAGACCTTTAATTTTAATTTACGGTATTGTCATATTATTACTTAACGTATATATGTTTTCTATGGTAGTACATCTTTAATATACTGAATTAAATGCTACACATTATAAAATTGTATCACAGATACTTTTATTTAAATTTATTTTTTAACCTTAATAAATAATAGGGGACTTAATGATATTTTTCCCAAACATCCACAATATTTACAATTTACTTTTTAATCATAATATACTACTGCAATGAGAAATTTAATGGCATACAATATAATACAAGTAATCGACAACCTCAATATATATCAACACCATTATAAATGAAATTACAAATGGATTTTCCAAAATAATACATTGTTTGTATAAGGGTATACTGCCTTCCATTTTCAAATAGGACAGGGAAGTATTTTTATCACTTTATAATAATGTCATGTACATACTACAACAAAATAACTCAATTAACATAATTCATGTAATAAATCATGCATAGTTTTTCTTAGATATCTGTCGAAAATAACATATTTTACGCCATCTGTAGGAAAGATAAAAATGGTAAAAATGGCCAGTTCAAATGAACTGGCATGAAAAGTTGTCCTCATAACCTTGTAGTTTATTTGATTTAGTGGATACATAAAAATAACTCAGAAATTAACATTTTCAAATCAACAAATATACATAAAATAAATGTAAATAAGGTATCCATCCTTACCACATACATCATCATTTCTTACATTTAAGGAATACTTATTCCCTAAGAAACAACTTATGGTTTTTAAACTATCAAATAATTTAAGATTATAATTACACATGAATACTCAGAAATCCCTAACATAGTCATTCTTGGCTAACTCATACTATTCTATTACAATCTTATAGTCATAGGTTCAACCCATAAAAACATGACTCTTTTTAGTAGACAAAGTCATTCAAAACAACCAAAGTTTCACTAGCATCCATTCAATCCTCTATTTTATGAATGGTAATAATTTATTTTACATTACTATATATTATGAAATCAACTTATGTATCCGATAAATCAATAATATTATAAACTAACTTTTCAGAATTCTAGAGTAATGATATCTAACTTAATGCCATATATTGACTTGACATTCAAGTAGTATAAAAAAATAAATTAAAATTATCAAATAATGCAATCTTTGATACTAACCCTTTTTATGCTATGTAGAGAAAGATACCTTAAACTTATCAAATACCTAAAGTTCTTCAAATTGTACTGAATAAGTGCCTCATTTTCATTAAACAAGATTATGTTAGTTTCTTCACCATAACAATTAAGAAATGATTGACTATCATGAATTGACATAATATTAATGTGCACAAAAACCATTACCCATTAACCTTTTTAATCAGATAGATTCACTAAGTAAAGCATTTTCTTTCAATACAATGGAAAAATCATGTTTCTAGGAGACTCAAGGTTCAACTAAAATCTTCCATTTAAGTAAACATTCAAAAACCTTTACATATTTTCACCTAGAGAGTGAATTATCTCAATACGAAAGTATCAATAATGTGCTTCATAACTTAAGTACATATTTTTAAAGAAGGCCACTACTTTAATATGTATAAATCGATAGTTCCCAAAAAAAGGAGTGTTGGTTATCGGATCAGAATTTTTTTTTTTAAAATAAAAGGGAAAGTTCCCTTAAAATATTATCGACCCAACGTGGTTGATTTAATAGTCCACTTTTGGATGTATTGACTACACATAACCATAAAAAAAGATTCAAAGCTCATATTTATAAAAATAGAAAAATATGAACATTCACACACATGGAAGCGACAAATTTTGTATTCGTTCAACAAAAACTATATAACAACATTACCCATTATGGGATTAGTAAAAAAATTCACATATTTTCTAAACAACCCCAAAAAATAATTTTCTAGGAAAACCCATATCATTCCAACAGCTAAGGAATAAAAATCAACCCAACTCATTTTCAAATGCCCAAACAAATTACAAGTTATTTATCATTAATTTTACCTCTAAATGGTTTCAGAGCCAAATTTCCATTCACAATAACCCATAAACCACAAATAAATGTACATTAAATAGCTTATTATTTTCTCTTAGTTTTGCTAAAAAACTGAATACCCAACATTATGCAGAGTTAAATTTCCATATATTCACTATAACTAATAAAGATGAATGAAAAGATAAAACAATTCATGCCTAGTTTAGGGGCCAAAAATCTTCTAGAATTTTTCTTCTAAACTCCCACATCTTCATATACAACTTTCTAGCTTCTGAAAACTCAACTAGTTCGACCCCTAAAATACCCCAATATCTTCAATATCTCTCTATTAATAATGCCACATATTTGAAATAAATAATGAATAAAGAAACGTCGATTTTTCTTCCCAAAGAATAAAAAAATCATATCTAAAAGTACTATCAATACAAATTTTCTATATACAGAGCTTCGAAAGAACAAAAAAGATAGCAAGACAAAATGAAAACAAAAAATACTCCATATCCCTCTATAGCTTCCTCAAGAAGGTTCATGCTTTTCTCGAGGTCCATGGGGGAGGAGTAAATAAAGTAAATGCATGTGAGTACATAGCTCTAATTCCCTCCAAAACTCATCTAAAATTAGCTAATGCACATATTAACTTTGCATAATAATTTTTACAACTATTAACTCCTTTCTCAACCTTCATGATGGTCACCTTACGAATGATCGAATACAGTAGATTAAACACCTAGCATGCACATGTTTCAAATAAAGATAAACAAGATAAAAAAATAATTCTCTTATCCATTATTACTTGGGTTGGTCAACGACCAAGCCTTTCAAAATTATACACCCAGATAATTATTAGATTATAAACATGGTCGATGACCATAGTAATCATTTTATTCCAAGTATATGGTCCTAGATCATTATAGGTATAACCTCCAATATTATTCACATTGACTAAATTTCATTTTAATCTACTTAAATGATCATACTTCTAACCCTTATAACAATGACATTAACCTTTCTTGGCAAGATTAATGCCACATAAAACATACCATTAAAACTTACCATTTTTTTGTTTTCTTCTAAGGCTTATGAATGGAGTTTTATGAATTTAAAAAGGAATTAGATGCTCTTAAGGTCTGCGATATTTGACCTATATGCTCATAATAACTCGAATCTTACATTAATGATGAAAGAATGTTATGGTAAGAATATTATTATGCTATTTTCAGTTGTAAAATCCTAAAAATGATAATTCCATAGTACCAACTTAGTAGTGCATAGAAGATAGATACGATACTTCAAAATATCATAATCATAAACAAGTTTTCAATTATCATTATCAAAAACCATAAGAGTCAAGTATATTCATAATGAAAAAGCATAAAATGAATTATAAATTAAGAAAATTATAAAAGTATGACGATAGGACAAATCATCTACAAAAAAATTGAGATAACCATACCGTTTAAAGTTTGTAAAATTAATTTTGATACTTGGAAACTTGTGGGACATGATAGCAAGTGTTGATACCCTTCCATATTTATGGAAAACATATTGTAGTCAGTCCCCGTGTTCGCAAGTTTCCTAATATCATAACTATTTTTATGTCAAAAAAATGAGAAAGGTGGGGTGTGACATAATTCCCCCCTTTAAGAATCATAATCTCAATGATTAAACTTTAAAACCATTAACATATTAAAAAATTGAGATAAATATACTTGTTTCTATATCAAAATAATCAACTGATTATATAAAACTTAAAAAAATTCCAATTTTTCAGAAGCATATCACTAGAATTTATTGGATGTAGTAACCCTTTCTCATCAAATTTTTGTCAAACAAATAAATTTTATGATGTTTTTCAGTCACTTAAACAATAATAAATATAAAATGTATCATATCAGATATCAAAATTCAATTTTCTTTATCACTAAAATAAGTGTGGAAAAGTAGCTTTTATCTCATCAAGATTTCCCTAGGGTGCACTTTCTTTAGAAAATTGGTCTCATTGGACCTTACACTGAACTATTTCTCTATTTCTTAAGTGTATCCTGCAATTTTCTAACACTTTTATTTGTTCAACCATGATGATTCCCAGATCCTAAACCTGTAAGGAGTTCAAGTTTAGAACATGTGATAAATCAAATACATACTTTTTGAGAAAATAAGTATGAAAAAATTCATGCATATTGGAAAGAGTGGGTGGAAGCACTAAATGGTAAGACACAAGATTGATTACTTCTATCACCTCAAAAGTTCCAACATAACGGGGTGATAGTTTGGATGACTTTCCAAACGTAATTGATATTTTGTTAGGATTGACTCTTAAGAAGACCTTTTCCCCTTGATCAAATTTTCTATCAATTCTCTTTAGATCCGCATATATATTCTTCCTATCAGTAACTTATATTAACCACTCACGAATGAACTTGACTTGCTATTCCATTTCTGTCAACATCTCAAGTCCTACTACTTTCCTATCTTCCACGCTATCCCAACTGATAGGTGTTCTACACTTTTTTTCATACAACACGTCAAATGGATGAATGAAACAATGAGAAGATTGTTCCAAGCCATGATCTTAGATGATAATAGCACACCACATTAGATTTGAAAAAAAAAAGGTAAAATACCATATATGGAAATCCATCATAATCCATAATTCTCAATACATTAAAATACAATGACTTGAATTAATCAATAAGAAATATGTACATGTAGAAGGAGGGAAGTGTAACTACTACCTAAATCAATGGTGAAGAACTCCCACTAACTGATACTAGTAGTTAAGTTAAATCTAGGCCACTAGTAAGCTAACTTCGCATAACTGAGAAGCTAACTCAACACAACTATTAATCTAACTCCACATAACTAGTACACCTAAGTAAGCTAACTCAATAAGTGTAGGGCTAACACAAGTGTAAGAATTATCCTAATAAATAAATAAAAGGATAAATAATAACCTACACTAAAACCCTCCCATAAGCATAGCTTATGTAGGTGAAAAAGAAGGTGGGTCCTGAAAATAAGGCCTAATGAGGTATCCATGTATAATAACTGGGAAAATTAGACACCACAAGGTACCCAAAACTAGTAATAACAAATAAGAGAGAGAAAAATCCCGCTACAATATATCCTAAGAATATCAGCTCCAAAAAATCATACAATGCTAAAGAATTTTGGTGAACACTATGGTATGAATCCACTACTCGATCATAGAACTCAAAAACAACTGACACTAGGCTTCACCAGAATAGATCCATGCAAGGAGACTGTTAATGGAGTGATGTCAAAAGTGAAAAAAAAAAACCAAACATAATTTGATCAACTGCTACAAATAGGTGTGCCACGATCCAAGAACAACCAAGACAACAAGATAATGACACAAGATCCAAATAAATAGGAGTACCACAATCCAAGAAAATTCAAGGTAAGAAGGAAAGGATACGAAACCCGAAGAAGCATTATCAAAATGTAATAAAGAAAGGACACAAAACCCAAAGAATCAGTATCAACACCACACCCTACCATACTGTTGAATGGGTAGAGTGACACAATAAATCTGTATGAGTTTCAAAAATCATCTACTCAAACACTGACAAACTAACACTAGGCTTCACCAAAATAGATCCCCCATAAGACAAACCATCAACATGCCAAAAAAAAATTCAAAAATACAGATCCAAAATATCTCAACAAATAAGAGAGATATAAATATATACACCCATAGATACAATAATGCAACACCCAAAAGTTTAGAATGTTAGGATTAACTGAAATTGCATCCACAAGTGATTATAACACCCTCCAAAATTTGGAATTTTATAATTAAGTGAATTTAAATATTACAGTGATTAAAAGTACCTTTTACATTTGAAATATTTTTATTAAATTTCACCAATGCGTAGATCTAAAAAAGATACACAATTTCAAACATACGATCACCTTAATCTAAGTTACAGATCAAAAGTTATGAGCCCTAGAAGGTTTTCCTATTAAAATAATATTTTAATGTTGATGTTTGTTTTAAAAAGGTATATGTGACACCCAAATGTCCAAAAGGGTAAAAGAGTGCATCCACATGATACAGGCTTGCGACCAAAGGATAAAAGCATGCACCCAAAACCTAAATGTCAAGAGGGTAAATGATTGCATTCGAAGGGTACACGTCTATATCGAATGGATAAAAAATTGCATCTAAAACAAAATTATCCAGAGGATAAAATAATGCATCTGGAAGGTACACACTTATATCTAATGGATAAAATAATGCACCTAGATGGTACATATCTATGTCCAGTGGATAAAGATTACATACAAAACAGAAATATCGAGAGGGTAAAGGAATGCATCCAGAACGTACACACTTATATCCAATGGATAAAAGAATGCACCCAAAGGGTACAGATCTATGTTTAGTGGATAAACGAATACATCCAAAATAGAAAAATTCATATGGTAAAAGAATTCATCTGGAAGGTACATGCTTATATCTAATGGATAAAAGAATGCACCGAGAGGGTACAAATATACGTCCAGTGGATAAAATACTGCATCCAAAATAGAAATATCGAGAGGGTAAAAGAATGCATCCAGAAGGTACATGCTTATATCCAATGGATAAAATAATGCACCCAGAGGGTACATATTTACATCCAGTGGATAAAAGAATGCACCAAGAGGGTACAAATCTATGTCCAGATTTGACTGTGTAAAAACATGGTCAAGTTTATAGTTGATTCTAGGGTTTTGGCACCTTTCAAATCCAATGGAGCACTTAGTTTTGTATAAAAATGCATATTGCAAAAAAGAGATAACAAATTCCAAATACATGAAAATAATAAATCCTTGTTTTCAAAGAAAAAATTACAAATGGGTGTCTACATCATCTATCGCTTTGATACCATGAAAGAAATGATAAGAAGATTATACTAAGCTGTGATCTCAGATGATAACATCAAGCCACATTAGATTTGTAAAACAAAAGAGCTAAAATACCATATATATAAATCCATCATAATCCATAATGCTCAATACATTACAATACAATGACTTGAATTATTCAATAAGAAATATGTACATATAGGAGGAGGGAAGTGTAACTACTACCTAAATTAGTGATGAGTAACTCCCACTAACTAATACTGGTAGTTAAGTTAACTCCAGAAAACTAGTAAGCTAACTCCATATAACTGAGAAGATAAGTCAACACAACTAGTAAGATAACTCCACACAACTAGTACACCTAAGCAAGTTAACCCAATAAGTGTAAGGCTAACACAATTGTATGAATTATCCTAATAAATAAATAAAAGGATAAATAATAACCCACAAAAATAATTGATCCATTTTCAATGATGAATGGTAAGTATTATTATACGCAAACTCAATCAGTGGAGGTATTATTCCCACTTGTACTACCAATCCATGCAGTACATTATGAGAATATCCTCCATAATCTAATTGACTTGTTTAGTTTGCCCATATGTTTCCAGATGGTATGCAACTTAAATTCAAAATTTTCCCTGAGGCTATATTCAAGGTTTGAAAAAAATGATAAGTCATCCTAGGGTCTCGAACAAAAATTATTAGTTCACGTACTCTGTGCAATCTGAAAATTTTGTGCACAAATATTTTTACAAGAATAGGTAAATCATCCTTCAGATTCCCTAGTATAAAGTGAGATACTTTAGTTAGTTTATCAACTACAACTAAGATCACATCATGTTCATTTTTTGACATTAGTAACCCCTATACAAAGTCCATGTTAATTAATTGCCACTTTAATTGTGGAATATTATGAGGGTACAATTTTTTTGGGGGATGCATATATTCTACTTTGACACGTTGATATTCTACACTATGAAATGTAGTTTACAATGTCATTTTTCAACTCTTTCCAAAAAAATTTTTTTTTAAAAATCAGCGAGCATTTTATTCGCTCTGATATGTCTAGAATAGGGAGTGTCATGAAATTCCTTAATCACTTTTGTCCTTACTTCATTTTATAGTGGTACATAAACTAAGTTTTCATACCTTAGGACTCCTTCATTATCAAATATAAATCCCTTGTACCTTTTATCATTAGGATCTATAGTTAGTACTGTTTTAACTTGTTGATGATAAGAATCATCCAACATTGCTTTCTTAACTTCATTCTTGATTTGGTTTCTTATAGTCACAAGAGAAAAAATGTGCTTCCTACAAGTTAGTGCATTTTTCACTCTATTTTCCTTACCTTTTATAGTGTATATATCTAATATATACTGAGATAAAAACTCTAACAATCTTTACTACCTCACATTTAAGTTAGGTTGTGTGAAGATGTATTTTATCCTGTGATGATCTATTTTCAGTTCAAAGGGTTTTCCCAGAAGATAGTGCCTCAAAAATTGTAAGGCATGCATAATGGTAGCAAGCTCTAAGTCAAGGGGAGAATAATTCATCTCATGTAATTTTAATTTCCTTCTTTCATATGTAATCATGTGATCATTTTGTATAAGTATACCTCCTAAACCTTCACTAGAGGCTTTAATCACCAGAGTGAAGTTTTCGTTGGGATACAAAATCTTAAAACATGTATTGTAGTTAATTTTTCCTTCAAAAATATAAAATTGTTTTCACATTTTTTGGTCCAAATAAAATTCTAATCTTTTTTCTGTAGTGAAGTGATTAGAGTGGTAAATTTTGAAAAATATTTTACAAATTTCTGGTAATATCCAGCCAACCCCATGAAGGTTCTAAATTCATGGACATTTTTAGGAGTTGTCCAGTTAGTTATTGCAGAAATTTTTGATCGATCCAAAGATTAGGGTTCATTTTAATACCCCCATTTTAAAAAACTATTATAGAATCGGTGGCGAATCTCTGAAATGGAATTTCAAAATGATGGTGAATTTACAAAAAATAATTTCATGAAAAAGAAGATTTGGCAGGTTCTATTTTCCAGCGGTTTCACATATATGGACAGATATTAGACGAATGTCTCTTTGCTATGTGATGGAGGAACTTTTAGATGGCACATCCCTGTTGGATGAATAGTTATAGGGTTGGTTAACCATGTCCTTATAATATGTTCATCTAACTTGGACGTATGTCCCTTCCTAGTTGGATGGACCCCGTTAGACGCTTTCCCTTTTTCTTTAGACTATCATCCATGATGGTTGTCTATTTATATTGAATGACCATCCTTCTTGGTTGGACATATCCCATTAGAGTCGCATCCTTTCTCTTATTATTGTCTTCCTTTTCTAGATGGTCTTCTCTTGTGGTTGGTCATCTATCTATTGTAGTTGGACATTTGTCATGTGTATGTTTTTTTGTTAAGATGACTGTCTCTTCAGAAAGATACAATCATCTCCCCTAGAAACAAACATATAAAATGTGTCTTTCGGGGGTAGTTCCCTCGAACCCCCATCAGGGTGTGCAACCCTTGGACCCCGCAAGGGGGTTATCCCCCTTGCAAACCCCCAGAATATGTATTATACCTCGGTGAATATGAGTGCATTTTGATTAGAAACATTGGTGAAATACATGCATAAGTTCATTTTAAATTATAAATAGTAGGCGAATTAACCCATATAAATGACTTATTGGACAAACTTTTAGCCAAACTAGGTGACAATTGACTACTAAAAATTAACCATTTCAATTTTACAAAATCCCTAATATTTGCAAGTTTATGAAAATTCACCACTAAAATTTTCCATGCCACATATATTCATTCTTTATTTATTATGTGCCCAAGGTACTGTACCTCATTTTGATAAAATGAGCATTTGTAAATTTTATCATATAGCTTTCTTTTTCTTATCATATCTTAAATAGTACTAAGATGTTCATCATGCTCCTCAACACTTTTAGAATAATTGAAAATTTCGTCCAAGAATACCAACAATTTTTTTTCCAAGTAATCTTGAAATATATTATTCATTAAGTTCATAAACATTGCCAAAGAATTAGTAAGTCCAAATGGAAACACAGTGAACTAGAAATGTCCATACCTTGTCCTAAATGAAGTTTTATGAATGTATTATTTTTTTATTCTCAGTTGATGATAACTTGATCATAGATCTATCTTTGAATAAATTGATGCACCTCACATCTGGTCAAATATGTCATTAATTCTTGGAAGGGGTATTTATTTTTTATAGTGGATTTGTTAAGCATCTGATAATCAATGCATAAACTCAATGTTCCATCATTTTTCTTGACAAATATTACCATTTCTCCCCAAGGAGAGATACTTTTTCTGATTAATACTTTGGATAATAATTCATGAAGTTGTTCTTTTAGCTCAATGATTTCAGTTGTGGTCATTATATAGGGATCCTTGGAAATTGGTTCAGTTCCTGGTTTGATGTCAATTGTGGAATCAAACTATCATTTTGGTGGAATTATAGGTATTTCTTCCAAAAATAAATCACTATACTCTTGTGGCAGTGGATGGTATTCCATGAAAGTCTTACCTGCTTCCCAAAAATCTAAAATTTTTGCAACAAAAATCACACAACCTTTTTTCTTATCCTTTTTGAGAAACATGGATAAAAATTTTCTTACATTAAAACCTCTTCTTACTCCCTAAATTACTATTATTTTCTAGAGATAATCTAAGTATTTAATCTATTTTTTAAAGTATTCTACATTTGCCTTGTGTTGCGTCAACCAGTTTACTCCTATAACTATGTCTTATGAACCTAGTGGAGCTACATAAAGGTCCAATTCCATGGTGAAAATTGGTAGTTCCAATGATGCATAAAATAGACATCAGTTCACCGTATGAAAAAAATTATTCCCACAATGTACATTCTATGATTTTTCCATATAACCAACTTTTATTTTTAGTTTAGATGCTAATTTATTTTAAATGAAACATTTTGTTACACCAGTATCAAATAAATCAGTTACAGGAAGTCCAAACAACTTACCTGCTACCTCAATGAGTGTAGCGTGTTTCTCTTCTTGCCTATCAGCTACTACAACATGAATTTTATGCTGTTTTTTATTGAGATTTTTCCTTTGTAGATAGTTGTTTGCATAATTGTCTAGGTTTTATATAAAATAACCCGCAACAAGTTTCTTTTTTTTGGATTTTTTTCAGAGTTTGCTGAATTATTCTTCCCATTCTTTTTAAAATTTGTAGCAGACTTCACTATTGTAATTTTATTTTCATTTCTATTTTTGTTACCAAAATTTTTCCACCCAAATTTCCTAGGTGCTAGCGGTGAAGGTGAATTAAATTTTTTTTTTCTTCCATGCAAGCAGGTAGTACTTGCAACTTATTCTCTTGTCTGGTAGCTTTCTTAAACATAACTTCCATACTTTAGGGTCCATGAACATCAACTTCTCCACCTATAACAAGTTTCAAACCCATAATGAATTTCCTTATGTGGAATTTCTCATCAGTATGATACTAAGGGATGTATTTAAGTAGTTTCTTAAACTTTTCCCAATACTTAGTTATTGACATCTTTACCTGAGATAAAGTTTGAAATCCTAACATCTTTTGGTCATAGTATAACCGTGGTAAAAAGAACTATCTAAAATAGGATTTGAATTGTTCCCAAGTTATACTAGATATTTCAAGCCCCAGTTCTACCTTCTGTCTATCCACCATGAGGAAGCCTCATTGGAGAGATGATAAGCTCTCTAAACAAATTTAGTCTCTTTAGATAAGTTCCTGATGGAAAGATACTTCTCTATCTCACTAAGACAATTCTTGGCTCCATCACCTAAGGTCGTTTCATCAAATTTATGTGGGATGATCCTTTTAATATCATTTGACAACTCAACTGAAAAACATACTCTAATGTTTTGAAGTTTATTTATTGCATTCTAATTTGCAGTGTTAGGATCCACTACATTATAATTACTTCCTACATTGGGATCTACAACACTGTTATTATTTTTAACATTATGTGGCCCATGAGGCTACTCATTATTTTCACTATCATTATCACTTTCATTACTTGTCACGAACAACCATACGGTTTTACGTGTCCTAAAGGAAAATGAGTATTTCATCTAAATTCTACGTTGTGGATGCTTTTTCACCTATAGGTTGGTAATTAATAATGTTTCCCTTGTACTAGCCATTTTCTATATTAGAAAATAATTAATTTTAAGTAAACGTAGGGACTTAAGTCTAAGAGCTGTAACCTGTAACTCAGATACCAAAATGTAACACCTAGTAATTCTATGCTTTAAATTTAGGGAAATTTTTACTAACTTCATGCCTTCACTAATTTAAATATAAAACATTTAAATCTATCATTAATTTAAATTCAATCCATATGATAACATCAAAAACCATGTGCAGTTGTATGGGTCAATTAAATCTACTTGATCCCCTATATTTTATTCTTTATGTCTATGTATAAAAAGTATACTATTCATTACCTTTATCAGGAATTTATATTCAAGTGATATTTACTAAGTGTCTACCTAGGATTAATTCAAATGAATCCCATCCAACATCTCACACCTTAATTAGAACTTAGTGAATTTGACAGTGTAATAAGAAGGTTACACTACTTCGGCCAAAGTTTAAGAGACACACTTGCATGCTTAGTTTTTTGATGGAACATTTGTCTTCAGAAAATTTTTCTTTCACCATATCACTTTATTTAGTTATCTATATTGGATTTAGTTAGTTAAGTCATTTATATTTCATGTCATGCACAAGGTACTATACCTGTTCAACATGTGCGAAGGAACACATCTATGCCAACTTAGGTTGCCAATGGAAGAGAAATTTCTTACGTAATGACTTGCATCATTACGCGATCACATTCTTCCCCATAGCCAACTTAAGTTAGTACCGAGGTGTTTCTACCAATCATGTTAAACAACTCTCATAACTCAGCGAGTCACAATTAAGATTTAGCTATGATATTCATAAAGGTTAGAGCTTGAATGAAAAAAATTAGATATCTTTGATAAGGTAGTATTCACTTAATGAATCATGTAATTAAATGAATAGTGACTTATCACATTCATCTAAAGTTGGTTGATCGAGTTCCACTCATTAGGAACATTGTATCCCTAACATTAATTAAATACAATATAATTGGCTTACGAAAGGTCTCCTTTTTGTCATAGTGATAAGTTTATTGCATCTAGTTATGTCTTAATATGTTTGTAAGTATATTAGCATAACAAGTTATGATAATATTAATGAATAATTAGAATATAAATCATTGTAATATTTATTATGATTTAAGATAGTGTATTGTGTTATCGTAGCAAACCTTTAATTATAATTTACAACATTGTCATATTATTACTTAACATACATTTGTTTTGTATGTTAGTGCATTTTTAATATACTTAATCAAATGCCCCGCATTATAAAATTGTATCACAAATACTTTTATTTAACATTATTTTTGAACCTTAATAAATAATAATTGACTTAATGATATTTTCCCAAATATCCACAATATTTACAAATTATTTTTTAAACATAATATAATGTTGCAACCAACACCTTAAGGACATACAATATAACACAAGCAATCAAGAACTTCATAAATATTAACACCATTATAAATGCAAATACAAATGGATTTTCCAAAATAATACATTGTTTGTATTAGGCTATATTGCCTTTTATTTTAAAATACGATATCGAAGTATTTTTATATCTTTACAATAATGTCATGTACTTAATACAATGAAGTCAAATTAATTAACATAATTCATGTAATAAATCATGTGTAGTATTTCTTATACATATTTCAAAAAATAACCTATTTTACGCCATTTGTAGGAAAGAGAAAAATGGTAAAAATGATGAGTTCAAATAAATTGGAATGAAAGTTTGTCCTCGTCACCTTGCAGTTTATTTGATATAGTGGATACATAAAAATAACTCATCAATCAACAAATTAAAATCAAAAAATATACCAAAAGCTAATGTAGCTAATGTAACTAATGTATCCTTCCTTACTACATACATCATTATTTCTTACATTTAAGGAAGACTTATTACCTAAGAAACAAACTATGGTTTTTAAAATATCAAATAATTCAAGATTATAATGACACATGAATTCTCATAAATCCCTAGCATAGTCATTATAGGCTAACCTAGACTATTCTATCACAATCTTCTAATCATAGGTTCAAACCATAAAAAAAGACTCTTTTTAATAGACAAAGTCATTCAAAACAACCCAAGTTTCACTATCATCCAATCAATCCTCTATTTTATGAATGGTAATCATTTATTTTACATTACTGTATATAATGAAATCAACTTATGTATCCTATAAATCAATAATATTATAAACCAACTTTTCATAATTCTACAGTAATGATATTTGAATTAATGCCATATCTTGACTTCCTTGACTTTTAAGTAGTATAACAAAATACCTTAAACTTATCAAATAATGTAATGATTGATACTAACCCTTTTTAGGATACGTAGAGAAACATACCTTAAGCTTATCAAATACCTTAACTTAATCAAATCGTACTGAATAAGTGCCTCCTTTTCATTAAACGAGATTATGATCATGTTATCACCATAATAGTTAAACAATGATTGAATATCATGCATTGACATAATATTAATGTGCACAACAACCATTACCCATTAACCTTTTTAATCAAACATATTCATGAAGTAAAACATTTGTTTTCAATATAATGGAAAAATCATGTTTCCAGGAGACTCAAGCTTCAAATAAAATGTTCCATTTAAGTAAAAATTAAAAATACTTTGTATATTTTCACCTATAAAGTGATTGATCTCAGTACAAATGTATTAATAACATGATTCATATTTTACACACATATTTTTAAAGAAGGAAACTTCTTTAACATGCATGAATCGATAGTTCCCAAAAAATAGAGTTTTGGTTACCATATCAGAAACATTTTTAAAAAACTAAAAGTGTAGGTTCCCTTAAAATATTATTGACCCAACCTAGTCAATTTAATAGTCCACTTTTAGAGGAATTGACTACACACAACCATAAAAAAAATTCAAATCTCATTTTTATACAAACAAAAAATATCAACATTCAAGCAAAGGGTAGAAACCATTCCTGTATTTGTTCAATCAAAACTCATATTACAACATTATCCATTGTGGGTTTAGTAAAAAACTTCACATATTTTCAAAATGACCCCAAAAATAATTTTCTAAGCAAACCCATATCATTCTAACAACTAAGGAATAAAAATTAGGCCAACACGTTTTCGAAGGCCCAAACAAATTACAAATAATTTATCGTTCCTTTTACCTCTATATAGGTTCATTATTAGATTGGCATTCACAATAACCCATAAACCAAAAATCAATATATATTGATTAGATTGTTATTTTATATGAATTTTACCAAAAAAATGAATACCCAACAACATGGAAAATTAAATTTCCATATATTCACTACAACTAATAAAAACAAAGGCAAAGAGAAAATGATTCATGCCTGGTTTAGGAGCCAAAAATATTCCACAAGTTTTATTCTAAAATCCCAAGACTTTGTCTCCAACTTACTAGGTTCATAAAAATCAAATAGATTGACCCTTAAAATAACCCAATATCTTCTAGATATCTCCATTAATAATGACATGAATTTGAAGTAAATAATGACTGAAGAAATGATGATTTTTCCTCCCAAAGAATAACAGACTCAAATTTGAAAATACTATCAATACAATTTTTTCTATGTAGAGCTTTAGAAGAATGAAAAGATAAAATGAAAACCAAAAAGACTCTATATCCCTCTAAATCTTCCTTGAGAATATTCATTCTTCTCTTGATGTCCATGGGGGATGATTAAGTGTAGTTAATGCATGCAATTACATAGCTCTAGTTCCCTCCAAATATCATTTAAACTTAGCTAATGTTCATCTTAACTTTGCATGATAATTTTAGCAAATATTAACTCCTTTCACAACCTTCATGCCGATCACCTTACGAATGGTCGAGCACCTTATCTTAAACACTTTTCATTCGCATGAGTTGGAAAAAGTGAAAAAATATCAAAATTAATTCCCTTAATCATTATTGCTTGGGTTGGTCCCCAACCAATCCTTTTAAAATTATACACCTGGATAATTATTAGGATATAAAATTTTTCAATGACCATAGTGATCATTTTATGCCAAGTATATGGTCCTAGAACATTATAGGTATAACTTCCAATCTTATTCACATCAACCAAATGGCATTTTAACATTCTTAAATGATCATGCTTCAAATTATTCTAACCTTTATAATAGTGGCATTAACCTTTCCTAGCATGGTTGATGCCACATAAAGCATACCAATAATACTTACCATTTTTTTACCTGCTCATGTTTATGAATGGATTTTTAGGAATTTAACAATGACTTAGATGACCTTAAGGTCTATGACCTCTGACCGATATGTTGGTAATAATTCTAATCTTACATTACTTATGAAAACAAGTTATGGTAAACATATTCTTATACTATTGTCAGCTATAAAATCATGCAAATGATAATTACATAGCACCCAATTAGTAGTGCACAGAAGATAGAAATTATAATAAAAATATCATAATCGTAAACAAGATCACCATTATCATTATCAACAACCATCAGATTCAAGTATATTAATAATTCCAAAAGTGTAAAATGAATTATAACTTAAGCTACTTGTGAAAGTACGATGATAGGATAACATCATCTATAATAGAATTGAGATAACCACAATGTTAAAATTTCATAAAATTAATTGCAATAATTAGAAACTTGCAGGATATGAGGAAAAGTGTCGATACACTACTGTGTTAATGAGTAAAATACCATAATAGGTCCCCGTGTCTATGAGTTTCCCGATAATGGAACTCTTTTAACATCAAAACAGAATGAGAAAGGTGGGGTGTGACAATATTTAAGAAAACAAAGACTAAAAGTTCAAGTAGGGAAAATAAAGCCACCATGGTATGAAACCTTCACTATACTAGAGTAGGTTAGAGAATATGATTTCAAACTTGATTTTCCACACTTCATATGGATGTACTCGGTAGAAAATTGTGAGAACTTGCACATATATGAGACATCTATTTTTGATGAAGAAGAGGAATGTAATTTGCTACCCTCCCTAGAGGATTACGTCTTGGACTCATGAGATGAGTTAGAGGAGGATGTAGTGTTGTAGTAGAAGGTTAGGGAAACATGGAGAGGTCCACAGGATTATTGACATGTTGGACTCAAGGGGAAGACACCAAGTCAGGCTTGGTGGTACTTAAAGGAGAAAGTGAGGGAATTATTTCCTCATCTACTCCCCCACTAAGATTTTTTGAGACCCAAATCCTCTTGAAGAAGAGAGGTGTGATCCATAGGGATTCAGATTAACACCACTTCATTAGAACAACTAGGATTAGAGGGGAAAATAATCATAAACATGAGAAAAAGGTTAAGTTAGAGAAACACCACTTTCTACAGAGCTGCAGTTGTGTAACTTCCCCTCTACAGAAACTGATGTTTTGTAACCACCCCTCTACATTTATGGCTAATTTTTTCATGATAGAAAACACAAATATATATCTATTAATAATCATGGATTTGAAATGTCTAGGTTGTGTCTCTTCCTTGGATGAATCTTCCTATTCTCTAGTGCATGGAAGGAAATAGGAAGTAAGCTATAAATACAAGTGGAACAGTTGGAATTGAGAAAGAGTTGATGGGAGAAGTGAGAAAGAAACCATTGGTGTTGGAATTGATTTTTAGAAGTAAGGTGTATGAGCAGAGCACACAAGTAGAGAGGGTGGAAGTAAAATTGTTGTCTTCATTCAACTTCTTGTAATCCGTAATATCTTGCCAATATAATACTGGAATAAAAGAGAAATTTCCCTTCTCGACAATTTTTCCCTCAATCTGGTTGTTTCTAGGGTAAAAATATCATTTTATGTGTTGAATATTTCATTTTTATTTTCTACAAGTAGTTCTAAGAATTATAACTAATTCACTAACTTTCATAACTGTCATTTTCGAGTAAAATTGGAATTAGGAATAACAGTTGTGTCATTTTGTAAGTTTGAAAAGTATAATCTTACATATCACACTCATTTGGTATCATTGAACCAAAAATTACTGCACATACCTATTCCATAGTCTAGTGTTAGAGGTTGTTATCACTTGCATTGGTTCGAACTGCATTGTATTCTAATCTTCCATTTTAAGATTTGACCAATTCAAAAACATAGAAATGATTAGAGACATACTTTCTAAATAAGGAGATATGGAAATCATCATGAATATTAGAGAGAGAAGGAGGTAGAGATAGTATGTAAGCCATGATACTAATCCTCTCTAGATTTTCAAAAGGTCTAAGAAACCTAAGAGCTGGATTGGAATATTTCTCAAACTTAATGGAGCTATTTTGAGGAACACATCCTTAATAATATCATATCACATATCTCAAATTCCCTAGGAGTTAGGATTCATTTTAAAACCCCCTCTCCTAAAAAATATTATAGAATGGGTGGTGAATCTAAAAAAAGGCCATTCCCATTGTTGGTGAATGTACAAAATGAGGGTTTCATGATGGTGGTGAATGGAGGGTTCTTTCAAGGAAATGGTGGTGGAAGCAATTTTTGTTATGATTATCCATCACACCAAAAGCTTGAAGTTGTAGTGGAGAGGAATCTCATCGTGTTAACATGCTGCAATGCTAAAACACCCCCACATGATGGATCTAGATGAAACCATGTGAGCTCTAGAACCATCATGTATTCACCAAATTAGGCCCAACGAAATTAAGAGGAAATGACATTGGGACTTCCCGAGAGGTCATCCATCCTAGTACTATTCTATGTCACACACGCTTAACTGCCTAGTATTAGAAATTCACAACTTTCCATCACACCAGAAGCTTGAATTGATGGTGGAGAGGGATCTCATTGTGTTAACCAATTTCTACGCCAACAATTTTTTATTTTTTTCCCGATCAATAATTATGAAGCATTACCAAACGATAAGTATAAAATGTTACTAAATGGAAACAAAATGAACAAAGTTTATTGTAACTGGTAACATGGAACCCTTTCCTAGATGAAAACACATTGTTACCTACCGGTAACACTAATAGATGTTACTAGATGGTAACATATTATTATTAGCAGTTGACATTACACATTTACCTTTCCGTCTAACATCACATAGTATTATTTTTGTATGATAACAAAAATAAATGTTACCATCCACCAACACAAAAAACTTGATAGTTTACAGAAAAAGTTCACTTTTTTGCTTACCTCTTGAGTCTTTCAATTATTGTTGAATCCTTTAGCGTTTTGTCTTATAATTTTAAATTTTTCACAGGATTATAATGTAAATAATATGACTATATTATGGAAAATTAATCATATATATAGTAGTATGTTATAACATGAAGGAGAAAATAATAACATTCGTCGGATCTTAGGGGAAACATGAAGGATAAATTATATTCAATTTTGTTAGGAGTCGTAAAATATTGGTGAACATGCTACCGTACGGTAGCAAAATATCCAAATTTAAAATTCCTAATAGTCATCTATTCATGAATATTTTCCCCTAAAATTTACCCTATTTAGGTCAACAGAAATTTGTTTTCTATCTAAGGCTTTGTTGAGCCTTTGTATTATGAGATGAATTTACCTATTGCAAGATTACAATACTTCTAGTCTTTATATGACTATATTATATATCCCATCTCAACCAAGATAAATCCTACACCACCTTCCATAAAATGTTTTAGAAGGGTCCATATTTAGAGAAGAGTGATAGCTGTAATTATAGGAAAATTCTACTAAGTGCAGATAATCCTCCCACTTAGAATGTCTATCCATAACATTCATTCTAAACATATCCTCCAAGAATTGTTTTAATATTTAATTTTTCCCATCCATTTCTAGATGATAGGTGGAACTAAATTTAAAATTAGAAACAAATGTAGTTGTTATCTCCAAAAAATAACACCCTCTGATTTGCATAAATGTGTGGATGAGAAATCATTGTTTTTGGGTAACATGGGATTGTATCTCAAGTTGTGGGACTTACTACGTGATAAAAACCTCTAGATAAGGTTGGTTCCTCAACCTAATCCTAATTCTAAAACTACTCATAAAGAAGGAAATGTAGCTAAATAATCCTAAGCTAACAATTCTAAGGGATTAGGGAGAGAGAAAAGGGTTAGAAAGATGCATGGAAATGAAATCCTAAGCTAAAAGATGATGATAACTCCAGAAAAGGGGTGAGAACATTCTAATGAGGGAGAAGGGTGAAGGAAATGGAGAGGGAGAGACTAGACATAAGTGACATAGACCCAAACTTCATTTACCATCTATTATCATATGAAACATGACAAAATAAACTTGCAAAGAAGAAATACATGCACAACATGATACATCAAGTAAAATAGATACAACGTTGCCGATAAATATGATTCAGAGTTGAGAAAACACCACAAGACAAGATTTATTGCAATAAAAGTATGCACAGACTGTTACAGATGCAGAGGAAGGCACAAAAACACATTTCCAAGCCCAAAATGAAGGTTTAACTACTCAAAGCTACTTAAGACCCATTTTAATATAGTTCTTTTACATTTTTAGAACATCTTCCTTTCAAAATGAAATATTTTTTGAATATATAGTAGAAAGAGAAGAAAGAAAAGAGGGAAGAAAGAATGACATGGATTTTAACTTTCAACCACCAACAATATACATTGAATTCTCCTAAAAATTACATAGGCACCCTACAAGTCCATTATTATATCCATTCCATATTACAAAAGGAAATGGAAGCCATACATCATTAATTTTGTTGGTTGAGAATGATATTTGACCATTTTTCATGCTCAAGACTATCTTCTCTCCCTCTAAATCCATTTTTTCCATTTTGATCCACTATCCTCATCAATTTTTTATTTTGAGGATTTCAAATCAAAGGGTTCAAGTAGACCTTTCCAATGATATAATTTTTTTCTAATTTGGATCTTTATAATGAAAGTTGTGGCCATTTGAATTTTCACATGCCAAAATGAACATGAGAGTGACACATGGAGACCTTTAATTAGCTCATGGATTTCCTTCATCTACGTGTGCATGATTTTCATTTACCACGTGTTGTTATTTCATTAGTTGAGGGGTTGAGTTTTTCCTCTTTGGTTGAGTTTTTCCTCTTTATTAGGTGTGTTCACTGCAAAGTGTAAGCCAATAAGAAAGCTTCATGCCTCTTCACATTTTCAGCATTCCATTTTACCATATCAACCCCCATGAAGTGCAAAACAAATAGAAGGATTCATGTATGTCTCATGTCAGATCTCTTTTTTACTTGTGACTAACAACCATGAAATGTGAGCCAATGAGAAAGCTCCACACTCCTCATAATGTGAGACTATTATTTTACCCTTGACTGACATACGTGAAACATGAGCTAATGAGAAAGCTCCACACTTATTACAATTTCAATCTTTCTTTCTTTCATGATTGTCTTTGATTGGTTGTGCCTTTGCATTGCAACCTATATCTAGGATTTTGAATTCTCTTGAATTTGATCTATGTCATGTGTCCTTTTTTCCCTACCAACCTTTCCCAGACATGAATTCTTTTGAAAACCAGCTCATTCCACAGACTTTATATCCGTGAGATCCCATATACTCTCCCTACACCAGAATGGTGATGCATGTCCCCAAATCAACCATTGATCTTGTGCCATCTATCTTTTCCTTCACATGTTGCATGTTATTCGAATTTCTTTGACCTAATCCTACACCCAAAACTCTATCCAACATAAGTAATTCCATGAACTTGAGGTCCATGAGATGTTTGGACCATGAGGAGCGTCAGAATCCTACAACATGGCCTATACCTTGATGCTTAGAATTAAAATTGATGAAACCAACTAACGCTTTAAACCTTATTCCCCCATGGGTTTTAAAATGCTAATGGTCAATTATTTGAAGTGGCGGAATTTGATGTGTGTTTAAACATACTTTACCCCTTTAAAATTACTAAGTCCATTTTTAACCTTGCTATAACCCAAAATAATCCTCAGGAATATTTTTAGATAACAATTTTGTGACCTAACGGAGTAATCCGCATGTTAGATTAGACCAGTCGCCTTTATGCATCCATTAGGCACTAAGTCAAGCCCAAAACTTGGAAAAATGATATGAACCTGATATTTTCTTACCCTAGAGCCTGTTTTGAAGCACTGCATGGACTTAGTACTGATTTTTGGAGATTTGAATGAAAATTTAAAATGCTCTAACTATCTGATTCCACCATAAACTATGCTCTGTTTGAAATGAATTTTGTAGACAACAACAAAAACCTGTAAAAGTTATGTACAAAATGAAAAAATCATACATTCTTCAAGTAAAGCATGCATAGTGTGCACAAGAAATTTTTTTACTGAAAGAAAACCTACCTACCCTACTCTAACCAAAGGCAAAGGAAGATAAACAAAACCTATAATGGGTTATGAGAAATAACATCTTTTCCTCATAAAATGCATCCATGTGATCTGTTTGGAAATAAAAACACATGGTGGGAATGAAAGCATACGTTGGACTCCCTTTTTCTTAAAATTATCAGCTAAAAAAATGATATATACCTCCTCAAATTTCTCTTCATTTAGTGGGAGGTGTTTTAGTTGACCTTTAGTACTTTGATGATCATACTTATGCTCTAAAATTAACATGACTGGTTGCAACTCCTTTATTTTTGGCACTAAAGAATTCAGATACCTTATTGGGAAAGGGTTGGTCTTTTGAGTTTCCCCATCTTCTTTGAACTCAAATCCATGAATGGAGTTGGTAGACACATTTTATTCTTCATTAGATTTTCTTGTAAGCTAGTTTAAACCTTGTCTTGCTTCAGTAAACAACTCTATCTCTTCAATGATGATTGATTTGGAAATGGTGTCATCACCTTCTTTCTTTTACTCATCCATCATGAAGTTTGAAAGATCAAAATATTTTATTTTTTCTTCATGAGGACTGATTTGGGCATCAGACTCTTCTTTTATGCTTTCTTCCATGGCAAGATTTGTGAAAAGTGGAAAATAAGAATCTACATTCACTAGAATTATTTTCTCCTTTACAAGTCCATGGCAGACCTTAGCCATAAGAGGCTCTTTGGGTTAGAAGACAGATGGTGAAAATACAAAAGTAGTGAGTTCAATGGGTTCCTCTTCACAAATACAATCTTCCAAGTATGATAATAATTATGCCTCTTTGTTATCAAGATCTACAACACACTCCATTTGGGTCTCATCCACTTTTTGATCCTCTTCATTTGAAGTTTATTCCTCTTCTATTGGTTTTGTGAGCTAGGATGAATATATCACATTTGTGAATATGGTGCCAACATGCACACTACATTGAAAGATAAGATATTGTTGGTCATCTTATTCTTGTGTTTTCTCTTCTACAAAATCATCCTCTACCTTTTGTTCTTTAACTCCAACCTCTTTTGAAGGCTTAACCATCTATGGCATCTGATTGGATTCAAACTTTAAAGCCTAATCCTTCAAATTTCTTGTAAGTTTTTCTCTGGTGGGTTCTTCAAATTGATGACCTTCTTGATTTATTTTATAATTATTATCTTCCCAAAATTGATTTAGAAATATAAGAGGAGGGGTGAGATGGGTCTTAAATAATTTTTTCAATGGTTGGAATGAAGGGGAAGTTTTTATTTCTTCATAAGGAGGGGAGGAGATGGAAGGAGAAGCCTTGAGGAAGCTAGGGACTTTGAGGTTGTTGATAAGGAGTGGGCATTAGATATTGATAAGGAAGGTAAGTAGGCACATCCCATTGACATGGTTCCTCAACATTAGTCCATTATCATCTAATGCTTGTAATGGTGAAATAAAATCAACAATTTGAGTGAAGGATTCACTAATTACCTCAATATTTTTTTGTGGGCCAAACCAACTAGTTATAGTACCGATGAAACTCATTTTGTTATGTTTAAGCCATGTTTAAAATTTGTTAAAAAACATAAAAATTTTATATCATTATACACGATGAACAATGATACTCTTTATGTTTAATACTCTACTATGATTATGAAGAAATTATTGTGTATGCTTATGATGTTTTATCTTGTTGATTCTGTTACATAAATGGCTTGAATAAGATTGTTGATGAGCATTAACTTAATTTATAGAAATAGGTATATGTTGAGTTGTCATAGTTATTGCATCAATTAACTCATGAAGGAGCATAGGACTCTATTTTATGTGTTAGCGTAGGACTCTCATCCCTTTAACAAAATTCTCAAATCAACACCTCCAGATCATCTAGGTCACCAGTCAAGCCTCTTAGGAACATGGGAAAACTTGCACACAACTCAGATCTATAAATTCATAGTTGTCAAGACTACACCCTAAATAGGAATTATCATCATTTAATTCATCATCCATTCAAGCCACACAAGGAGGAAATATGACCAACAGTTGGAGACATGTCTTTAGTTCAGTTCTCTTCAATCAGTTAACAATTTGAAGAATATTTTATAGGCTATTGAATCCTTCTAAGGAGTCAATCAAGGATCCTCTCTTCAGTTTTTAAGAATATTTCAAGTTCAAACACTTCATGAACTACTCCTACCATTAATGTATTTCCATAAATATATGTAATTGTTAGTAAAACAGTTAGTTAGATTTAGATGTAGTCATTTTGACTAACTAGATCTCTTAGAGAGACTATAACTTCTCTTGTATAAAAGAGATGATGTTACTAGACTTAGGGGTTCAATATTTTTAGTTATAAAAGCACATTTTCTAATTCAATAAAGATCATATATTCAAGAGGATTTTTAGTTGTTTGAGTTTTAGTTTAGATCTTGATCAAAAGGTAGGAGAAAGGGCCACTCCTACCCAATGAAATGGGGATTTACAGTTGTTTCTTTAATGTTTTATTTATAAGTTGTTGGTTTATAGTTTATCATATTATTGAATGTAATACAATTTTCATTATGAATTTTTAGTGATTTTTCCTTTCAATATTTCAATTTTGGTATTTAATTTCAAGCATTTAATTTTGTAATCACAATCAATTCATTAATTTATATCCTTTTTTATTAGAACCTATGTTGAGCCCACGTTCTGACTATCCCCTTTGTTGAAAACAACCTTGGACAACGTCCTGGATTGACAAAATAACTTGATTAAAGTACAAGCATTAATGACACTCGTTACTTTTTTGCGTTGTTATTGGGGAACATGTTGTTATCAAAGGAAGGTGCTAGTTATATGTACTACTTAGTTGTCTAGTAAGTTTCCATTCAGAAATTATTTTTCCACAACTTTTTCTTTCTAAATAATTAGAAGAGATTGTAGTGATAGGAAGAATCCTCTGAGTTGAGTATGTGGAAAAAACACAATTAAGTTTAGTATTGATAGTTAGGGAATAATTCTCAGTATGATAGGATTGTATGTTTTGACCTATATACCATAGAGGTAGATTCAACAAACATAATTAAGTTCAGTATTGATATTTAGGGAATAATTCTCAGTATGATAGGATTGTATGTTTTGACCTACATACCATAGAGGTAGATTCATTAGATAAAACATTCAAAATCCCCCCACAAATCCATCATGTGGAACAAATTCCTGACAAAGGAATAATTGTTGATGAAGTACACAACCCAAATGGTGCAAATAATGGTGAAAACAATGGGAACCCTCCATTCAGAAGAAAATATACTTATCCCATTGACTTAGATCCTAATGAGGATGCTCCTATGAAAAATATATCCCCATCAATTCTTCCAAATTCTAGGGGAATATTTTCAGAGGACCCTGATCACTTCCTTTTTGAATTTAAAGCTTTATGTAAAATGTATGACTACACTTTTAATAACAAAATGCTTAAACTATTTCCCTCCACTCTGAAAGAGGAAGCTATGAGGTTTTTTATGGGTTTAGGCCCAAAATTCATTCATAAATAAGAAGAAATGGAACAATACTTCTTGGACATGTACCAATATTATTGTAGAGTGAGGGATAGGAAAGAAGAGCTCTTTTGAATTCAACAATAGGAAGATGAAAGTGTAGAAGATTACCTAGATCGGTTACTTTTTCTGCATAAAATGTGTGGAACTGGATTAGATATTAACCTACTTAAAACTTTATTTCTTAAAGGGTTGGATGAGGATACACTAGAATCATTCAATTTAATGGGAAAGGGTGACATTAACAAGTTAGAGTTCATAGACATTATTTACCTCTATAGGAACTTTTCAAGAACTTGCCCCAATCTGAGATGAAAAAAAGGTAAAATGGCTAATGGGATCTTTCCAAATTAAGAGAGGAAATTGCAAACCTAAAAATGGATCTCTTAATTCAACTCAACACTACTATGGATAGAGAAAAGGCTAGAAACACAAAGCCCTTATTCATTTACTACCCAATATGTAGACCTAAACATGGCATTAAGGACTATCCTTTAGATAAGACAAATATATTCCTTACCTATGAACTCAAACATGACGTAGATAATTTTGGACTGATTTCCTTACTAAAAAATCATTAGAAAAAAAAGTAACCAAGAGGTGGTTGAGATGAACTATATGGTTCAGAGGCAAGGAGGAAATTTTCATTCCAACCAAAACCAAGCCTACAACTAGAAAGCACAATGGACCTCAAATCAATGGAATGCACCATGGACATATCCTCCACCTTCGGTTCAACAAGTTCCATAGGAGTGGAGTCCAAATTATGCCCCACCAACTTATTATCAACAACCTTGGGCTCTACCACCAAACATTCCACCATATCAACATCAGTCCCAACAATAGTGGAATGCACCTCAAGGGTCTGGACAACAATATTATAATAAAAGGAGATCACAAGGTCAAAAATACTTGTTGGCTGGACCTAGTAATGTTTCCCAACCTAAAAAACTTGCTCAACCACAAATACTTTCCCAAACTACAGCCAATCCTAAGAATGTAAGGCAGGGAAACCCAACATATACGGTAGAGACAATGAAAAACACTACAGTCAATTCACTAGATTATAAGAACATAATATTGTGTTGAGAAAAAGTTACATCAAAAATTTCTTCTCCCATTATTGAGGAGATTACTGAAGAAAATGAATGTAGTGCCCACTTTCCTTGGACACTATTCAGATACCGATCCTGACACTATTCGTCACATTTTTGATATTATTATGTTTTGATGTAGTATGATGTATCAGGGATTATTATGGACATTATTATGTTTTGATTATTATGATGGTTAGATGTTAGATCCTAGATTAATATTGATCTGGATTCAGATGTTTTGCTTGAGGATCATTGAGACATTTTTATTGTTATGTTGATGATGATATACTAGTTGATATGGACAGGTTATTGATGTTAATTTTAGACATGTGACATTGATTATTATGAATAGATCTAGTATAGAAATCTATTGGATGATGATATAGTTACAAATTGAATTTTAATGATAAATATTGAATCTTGATATTGTTGTGATTTGGATCTAATGTTTATATATCAGTTGGATGTTCTGATATGGCCATGAGGCCAAAGGAGGTATTTTACATTTTGAAGGTTAAAATCGCAACAATCTCGAGGGACTGGAGACTAACCATATTGGAATTCAGTGTGAAATCAACAAGGTCACCATGGCAACTGTGTTTGAGCTGTATGTTGTGTTTTGTTAATATTTCCCATGGGGGGGATTTCCATTATTGTGACCATGGGGTATATGTGTGTTTTAATTGTTGTGTCTCTTTTAAAATTATTGTTGTATGTATTTTATTTGTAATGTGCTCTTTATTTTAATTATTTTAATGTGATAGTATAATGTGAGAGTCTTATAGTTAAATTTTAATTAAATTAATTGGGATGTGGAATATAAATTAAATGTTATTGTCTTGGTTGAAAATGAAATTTATTTATATATTTTATAACCATATGGTAATTAAATATATGGTTGTGTCTAAAGTTTATAATAAATAAATGTCATAGAAATAAATGCATTTTAAAAGAGTGTGTAAGTTACCAAGTATGGGTTGTGTAAGTGAAGTGATAGATTGTGTAAGAAATTGTAAGAGGTTGTAAGAAGATTTTGGAAGGTCTGACACTCCACCTCTCTCTTGAAATTTGAATTTGAGCTTGGAGGACAAATTTGGAGGCTTGTGGGACAAGTTAAACTTGTCCCACACCTCTCAAAATCCTCCACCAACCATGTTTATTAATTTGGAGTCAAAATTAGATTATTTTATTGAATTTTGACTTGATTTATTGTAAGAAGTGATTGCACTTGTCTTACAAATTTTAAATGCATTCCCTTTGGGGTATGGGCTATTGTGTGTGTAAGTGATTTTGTCATTTTTTCCTTAATGGTGATTTGTTGTTGATGTGGATTGCACTCTTGGGGAAGGAAGAAAAATGATGTGGCATCCCACTTGGAATCCACATCATCCTCTTCCACCCTCTCCTTTAAAAATTGGAATTCCTCCTCATTTTGACGTTGTTGAAGGTTGGAGATTTCACTCTTGGGTCAAAAAATTTCTCTTGCCTTTGGAGATTGCTTTGTGGAAGAGCTTGGATTGACTCACATGCTTGTACATTTTTGTTTTGGGACTGTGTTTTGAGCATAAAAGAACTATTTTTTTGGAAATAAGTCTCCATTATGGAAAGGTAGGCTCTCACTCTTTTAAAATTGTTGTTTTTCCCTCTTTTAGCATGAATTTTTGAATGTGTTGTGTTTGTAATTCTTAGAGGGATGGGTAGAATGCTTAGGGCATGGTGTGGAGAGAATACTATGAGGTTAATCAGAGGAGGGATAAGGGATTTTCCATTGGCACTTGTCTTGAGGAGGGAGTATTGGTTGGAATCTACCTAGGAAAAAAATATGCATGCATTTTTTACTTTGGGGTAGGTATAAGGGATAAATTTGGAGGAGGGATAAGGAGGGGTTGAGGATGGATAAGGTTTATGGGATGGTTATGTTCTTGGTGGTTGTTGTAGGTGGATGTCCAATTTCAACATGGGAGGCATAAGGAAACCTACATAGTTCTTGCTCTTGTTTGGCTTGCTTGCTCAAGCCATTGTAATGGTATGATTGTTTTCTAATGCAGTTGAGAACTGCTACCTTATTTTGATTTTTTTTTTCTTTGATTTTTGTGATACATGAGTGTTGCTTGCATGTGAAATAAGTCCACGTTGCCATGAGTTGAATTATCATGCTCCATTTCAATATGGTTGGGGCTCGGGGGCCAATGGGGAAAGATGGCTTCTATTTTCCCATTGGGTATCTTGGTTGGGTGGATAGTGTTGCCTTTCTCGCTTCCTTGTTCTGATTCAAGTTGCAAGAATGAAGAAATCAGCAAGTTGATGTTTGGAGAAAGAAGAATGCAGTTTGACAGTCATTTCTTTGGGCAAAATTTTGTAATCCCTTCCCACTTCGCGTGGATGAGTTGTATAATTTTGTAATGTGAAGCCATTGTATGGTAAATGGAAGTCTGAAATTTAATTGAAATGTAAAGATGAAACATTTTATTCTTTGTATTGGAAAAGAATTTCATACAGTTGTATATTTAATATTGAAATTCAAATGTAGAAATGAATTGTATCTTTCTGTTTAGTTTGAAAAGAAAATGGGAAGAATATTTCATACTTGTATTTGAAATTTGAAATCAGATCAAATTGGAAAAGAGATCAGTTGTAATATTATTTTATTTTCAATAGAAGTATGGCATTGGTTCTTGTAAAATTTTATTGTTGTCAAAGGATAAATTTCCATTTTGAAAAGAATAAGAATCTCTGTTTTTGTTAATGTTGAGAAGATGCATATGAAATGAAATTAAATGTTATTATTTCTTGCAAAATTGTATATCAAAACTGGAAACTCAGAGAAGCTTTTAGTTTGAATTACATGGATGTTTGATAAGAAACTACATTGGATTAAGTTTAGGAATCATTGTTGTTTGAATTTTAAAAAAAAAAGATAAACCAAATTTAAAGCAACAACTTGTTTTAAAGTTAAATCTGGTAAAGTACATTTGAAAAAAAACAAAAAACAGTTCACTTTTATACTTCCCAATCAATTTAAAAATACTATGAATTAACATGCTGAGACTATTCTTAAACCAAATTGACAAGAAAAATTTGAGAAAATAATTCAACCAATCCAATTTTGAATCAATCCCCTTCCTAAGTCGTTTTCTGTTCCTTGTTGGATAAAAATGCAAATTCAATAAATTGATAAAATTGACACCTTTAAAACATTCTAATTCTTCCCTAAGTTGATCCTCCATGTCTGTTTGACATGTTGAGTGAAGGAAGAGTCCAATGTTTATAAAATTTGAAAGTTTAAAACTGCCAGTTTGTAACTTAAAACCCTGCAGATCTATTTCTTAAAATTGACCCTCTAAATATTACCAAATTCTAAAATTTATAATTTTTGTGTAAATAGGACTCTGAGGTCTTTCCAGAAAGTCCTTGCTTGCCTAAAATGGAGCTTCCTATCAAAAGTTATGGCCATTCGAAGTTTTACTTCAAAATGGCCATCCCAAACCAAAAATGAAATAATTCGACCTTAGAAAAATTTAAATTTTGAACTTTGGAAAAATTTCCTAAAAATTTCCATAGCCCTGCCAACCTCTCCCCCTATCAGAAGTTGCCACGCGGTACCTTGGAGGGGCAGGCCCTTAATAAAAAAACTTAACTTTTAAAAAAAATTTCCTTGGGAAGATTTTCCCAAATTTCCCCACAACCCTGTGGCCCCCAACCAATCACATTTTGACATGTGGAAGGGATGGCCCATTGATTTAGAAATGAAAACTTAACTTTTTTTCCTTTTGGAAAAATTTCACTTTTTCCTCCGCCGGCCCGCGGCCAATCACAAAGCACCACGTGGCCATTTGAGCAAGTGCGGAGGCATGGAGGAAAATTTTCCTTTGGAAAATTGAGACTTTGGTTTAGGGAAAAATTTCCACTTTTTCCCCACAACCCACTCACCCACACCAATCACATGATGACACGTGGCATTTGGGAAAATTTTCTCAATTTTCTCCGTAACCCCGTGGACCTCCAAGGGAAAATTTTCCCCTAAAACTCTGCCCGGCCATAACTTGAGTTTTACATGGAGTTAGGAGGATTTCTTTATATGGTTGGAAAGGTGAGGAAATTTCCTATCCAATGAGTCTATTTTAAGAAATTTTTGATAAATATAAGTATGTGAAAAATCTATTTGAAGTTTAGGGCTTGATAGAGAGCATTCCTGGTGATAAATTTCTCCCTGAACCTTAGTAAAACTTGTAACCTCCAAATTGGATCCTTGTAAACTTGTTATAAGATAAAAATGGAAATCTTGTGTTTGGTTAATCATAATTTGTTTTGGAACCTATTTAGTTTCAAACTAGTGTCTTGAAACTTGGTTGTAGACTCTTCCTATACATATATATATATAAATTATTCCATAATTTTCCTAGTTTGTTTCTTGGTCTCAAGTGGTAGTTGAAGCAGGCATCACAATGAAGAACCAAAGAAAAATTATCCTATTACTATTTAATAAAATCATCAACCAAACATTGAAATTTGTTTCACATCTAGGCTCTATGAGAAATAAAATACTATATCTCTTGAAAAGTCAGAGTTAGAATTAATCCAAGGATTGAGGAAGCTAAGTATTGAAATTCCCTTGTTGTAAGATCTCAAAGATATTCCTGAATTAAATAAAATAATTAAAGATCTCTTTTTCAAGACTCCACATAGAAGGAATAATCAACCCAATACCATTCACGTTAATGGGAAAATTGATAACATTCAAGAAGGAAACAATCTTCTTCCTATATATGGAGATCCTGAAAGTCCCATTCAAATTCCTAACTTTCTTATTGATTTAGGAGGTTCCATAAATGTCATGACCATAAACACTTTGTCTGCATTGTCACTCCCTAAACCATAATCCACACATATAGTCTTGTAAATGGCAGACCAGTTAGTAAATAAACTCAAGGGAATAATAGAAGATGTTACAGTTATAATCAAATCTTGGGACTATACATTAGACTTCATGATATTAAAAATAAATAATAGAAATATTGGTTATACCATAATCCTGGGACACCCTTGGTTAGCTACAAATGCTTCCCTTATTTACTACAGGATAGGAAACATGGTTATAACTAATGGTAAAGATTCAAAGAAATTGTCACTATACCCTGCAGCCAAAACATTTTCTATAGAAAAAAAACAATGGTCTAAGGATGACTCTCATGATTCTAAAGATATCATCTCCTCTCGTTCCATGGTAGTAATATAATAACACTTAGATCACATTGAATGTGACTACTATGACATGGGACATGGAAATAGCTTGATTCATGTGCTAAGTTCAATTCAAGTTTTGCACTTGAAACACTTACTGATTCTTGTTCTAGTCCTGCACTACAACTTACTAAAATAAGGGATGAATTCATGGATGAAGATAACATGCCTATTATATTTCCTTTCACAAAGATCATAGACCTAACAGAGTGCATATTCCAAAACATAACCTCTATGCACATATTGCTACTAGATAGATTCCCATTAAACACACTTTTGAGAAATTATCCTATGGTGAATTCAATTCATCTAGACACAAACCAACTACATGTTCTTCTGGGAAAGACATTGACAATAAATAGTTGGTTGACTAATCAATAGGAAAATACATTGTTCAAATTTCTCTACACTCATCCCCAATATTTTCTTGGGAGTAACGTGATATGAAAGTTATACATCCTAGTATTCGTAGCCGTCAAATCTACACCGCTAAAGAAAACCAGTTAGGCAACCTAAAAGAAGAATAAACCCATCTATTAGAGACATTTTTAAAAATGATATTTAAAAGATTTTGAATGTATGATTTATCAACCCAATCTCGTACAGTCATATGGTTTCCCTGTTAGCTATAGTGCCCAAAAAGAATGGAGAGTGGAGAGTGTGCATGGACTATAGAGAATTGAACAAAGCCACTCATATGGATTACTTGCCATTGCCTTTTATTTATCAGGTCTTAGATAATTTGTCAGGTAAGAGGTATTTTTCATTTCTTGATGGATTTAGTGGATATAATCAAACAAGAGTGGCTCCTTTAGATCAATATAAGACAACATTTACATGTCCTTGGGGAAATTTTCTAACAGGGTTCTACCGTTTGGGTTATGTAATATCCTTCCCACTTTCTAAAGAGCCATGTTGGCAATCTTTTCTGATCTAACCCATGATTGTGTATAAATATACATAGATGAATTTAAGGTCTATGCGGAAACATACCAAGAAGCAATCAATAATATGGATAAATTTCTTGCTCACTATGAAAAACACTACTTATTCCTAAATCATGAGAAGTGTTTATCCATGATGGAACAAGGTATAGTTTTAGGCCATCATGTTTCAATTGAAGGAATTAACATTGATATAGATAAAGTTTGTATCAATGTAAAACTTCCATCACCCACCAATCAAACTAAGGTAAGAATTTTTCTTAGTCATTTTGGTTACTACCGTAGGTTCATATCAGATTTTAGTAAAATTGCTTCTCTATTATTTTCTTTTCTAACTAAGAATTATGAGTTTGAATGGAATGAAGCATGCCAACAAGCTTTTGATGTAATAAAGGACATGATGAGAAGTACACTGGTATTGAAAGGTCCTAATTAGAAGCTACCCTTCCATATCCAAATAGATGCCTCAAATGAAGCAGTAGGAGCTGTCGTGGGAAAAAAAGAAGAGGGAAAACCAATGCATGAAATTTATTATATCTGTAAAAATATTCCCCTTGTTGACATAAATTACACAAAAATTGAGAAATAATTTTTAGCAGTAGTATATGCAATCAATAAATTTAGACATTGTATCACTGGCTATGAGGTATTTTTCCATAGTGACCACTCAACCATTAAATACTTAATGAATAAACCTTTAGTTCATGGCAGGATTGTTAGGTGGTTATTACTAGTGTAGGAGTCCAATCTCAAAATCATTGACAAACCAAGGAAGTCTAATGTTGTAGGATTACCACTTCAAAAGAAGATGAAAAAGTCAATGATGAATTTCTAGATGAGAATTTGTTTACACTTTCCACTACCTCTCCTTGGTATGCAAACATGGCAAACTACTTAGCCATGAGGAATTTTCCAAACTTTTTCACAATTAAACAAATGAAACATTTAATTAAACATAGTGTGATGTATACTTGGCTAAATGGAATACTTTTAAAATATGGGCTTGATCATGTTTTACACTTTTTTTTAGCTGAAAATAAACTATTTGACCTACTTAGAGCATGCCACAATGAACCCTCTAGAGGAAACTATTAAGTTCAAATAACCACACAAAAATTTCTTAGCGTTGGTTATTATTGGCCTTCCTTTTTAAGGATGTCTAGAATTATGTATGGAGGTGTGATCAATGTCAGAGGATGGGGAAAACAATAATTACATAAGAAATGCCCCTCTAAACACAAATTGTGCTAGAACTATTTGAGAAATGGGGGATCAATTTCATTGGTCCATTTGACCCAACCTCCTAAGGTAAGGAATACATATTGGTTTGTACTGATTATGTTACTAAATGGGATGAGGTACAGGAACTGCCACATGCAAGAGATGAGAAGGTTGTAGATTTTGTCTATAAATGAATATTTAAAAGATTTGGAGCACCAAGACCAATCATGGTAGACTAAGGGCCATAGTTCATGTCAAGAGTAATCAACTCTTTCATGGAGATATATCATTTGAGGCACAAAAAATCATCTCCCTACCATCCAAAGTCAAATGGACAAGTCAAAGTAATTAACAGAGAGTTGGAGAACATACTCACGAAGACTGTACACATCAGAAGGACAAATTACACTCATAAATTATTAGAAGTAGTATGGGCTTACAACACCACATGGAAGACAATAGGGTTTACACCATATGAACTAGTTTATGGAAAGAAACCAATATTTCCCATAGAGTTTGAAATTTGAACATTACAAAAAAATTTAAGGTGGGCATTGAATTGATAGAAGCACAACAAGAAAAAATCATTTAATTAAATGAACTAGATGAAATTGATCTTCAAAAATTACACCACACTGAAATCATCCAACAACAACGGCAACTTTGACATGACAAATAGATTAAGCCAAGGAAATTTCAAAAAGGAGATTTAACTTTTCTATTTGATTCAAAGTATAAATATTTCAAAGGGAAAATCCATATGAGATGGATGGGGCCATATAAAATTGTAGAATTGTTTGACAATGGGACAGTTCAATTGATTCTAATTGATGGCGAAAGGAAATTATTGTTGGTTAATGGTCATAGACTGATACTGTACCATAAACCAACATCTCGAGAATATTTTCAAAGAGAAATTCAAGAAGATTTAGATATTAATTGTGTAGTAAAAGTCTCTCTTCCTATCACAATCTAGATCTGAGAAACCATATCCCTCTAGAGTATTGGTTGAAAACAATTGATCGCGGCCAATACTTCATGATAAAAAATGAAAAAAAAAAGTAGAGGATTGACAACCAGAAATGACAGTCTTCTCTCCTGAACCTGATCATCAAAATAAAATAAAGTGGGGATAAATAGTAAACATGAAGCATGATGTCATCATGAAATACGACGGAGATGAGTGTAGTGCCATCAATTTTTTTTCCCATTTTAAAAGAAAACACACTAAAATGTCAGATTTAATATGTAATGCATAACTATATTTTGCAGATTTCAAACCAAACAACCATTTCAAATGAAGACAATAAAAATAAAGAGCTCATGATCTTATATTGTAATCTTTCCTTTTCTTTTTTCTTTTAAATAGAGAAAGGTTACAAGAAAAAAGAGACATGTTATTACAAGACTTTCAAATCACAATAGGATAAGTTTACAAGATAAGGCTATCCACAATCAACCATATAACATAGTTATAATGAGGTGTAATATTTATAATAATTTTTAGGATAAAAGAGACAAAGTCACCACTCCAACTAAAACTTCATCCTTGAGTCTCCACCTTGATTGTTCTTCTAAGGGTGTTAAATCAAGAGATATGGCTTGTTTACCACCAAAACCAATAGGAATCATCACATGCCTTTCAATGGTTAGAAGCCATGCTAGCATCCCCTAATCCCATGGGAGATAGGAACAAACTACCACAATTTGCACAATTAGAAGGGATAAAACACAACAATAAATACATAAGACCGTTTAACTTCTTAGACATACCACACATGATAACACAACAACATGAGGATAACAAGGTCAACCTCACAAGGGGGAAGAGAAGAAGTAGGATGCTGAAATAAAAGGTGTCCAACCATAGGAGCACCAACAAAACATGTTTACAAATCTCCTTATACCTCATAATCATTCATCCTCCTTATTCCTCCTTTATGTCATAGAAATCCTTCTTGGGAGGATTTTCAAACCCAAGAGAGGTTTCCTCACAGAGAATTGGGAAAGGTTCAAGCCATATGGACCTTTCTCCCTCCTCAAACCATATGAGTGGATGAGAAGGGACCTTCATGGCTTAATCAAAAACCCTGGGGTTTAAGAGGGAATACCTCTCTCTTCCCCTACATTCTCTGAAAACCATCAATCCAAATGATGGTGGAGAGAAAACAAAAGGAAAACAACAAGGAACAAACAAACAAACTACATTCACCATGCAACTTCACCACATATCATTTCACACACATCATTTTATTGATCAAAGCATAGTTAACAAGATAAGCACAACAAAGAAGAAAGGTTAAGAATACTACCTCTACAATGCTTTCTAAGACTCTAAAAATCTCCCTTTGTCCAAGAAAACCTCCAAGCTCCCAAAATTCTCCAAGTTCTCCCAAAAAAATGAACCAAGAAGACCCCTTCCTTCCACATGTGGAAGAATAAGAAAGGGACCCCAAAAGTTTCCTCAACAATGGGAAAGTGACAAGTGTCACTCCCTCTCCTCTCAAGAGTCTAAGATTCCAAAAACCAAATAAGTAAGAGTAAACTCAACTTTTTGCCCAAATCACCCAAAATACTAAAAACTAAAATAAAACAAAGTGGAGCAAGTTTTAACAAATACACACAAACCAACCATCTTACATGGATGATGACTAAGGAGGGAAAAATGAGAGGAAAACTCCCTCCAAACCTTGGAAATAATCCCCCCTACCTATTAGGTAGAGTCCAAGGGCGCATTTTCATGCTAAGGGAACTCCCAAACTCAAAAGGGGTCCCTAAAAATGCCCAAAATAACCCAATTTCGGGTTTGGCATGCTTGGGCACAAGGGTAGAGGATGTGGGGTCCACCCAAGGTTCACATGTGGTCCCCAATCCCTTCTACCAACACACACACACTTACCCAAAACCAACACTTAAATTAAGATGAGATCATTAAACCCTTAAGCTAGTTTACTTAATAAAACACACCCTAAACATAATTAATTTTACAAGACATAAATACATTACAATTGAGGGTTCACCCATGGTTCCCAATTAAATACATATATTCTAAGGCCTAAAACATTTAGCATGGTTAGGACTTAGCCCATGGGCCGCTTGTGCACAATTGCGTAGCTGCCCTGAAACCCATGCTTTCCTATACCTGTCACCTACACACTCATTGCACACATTAACCGCATCGGTCCAATATAATAAACATCATCTACACATCAAAAATTCAATAAAACTTATAATGTCATAACATAATTTTACAATTGATAGTGTAATGCATATAATTATTCACATAGTTTGCCATGAATCACCCACAAATAAAATTGCAACAACATATACTTAGGCTAGCATGAAAATTACCATTATTAAATCCAAAAACATATATCATTAATCAAATAGACCACAAGGAACCAACATCTAACCAATAAATCTATCATATAACCTTGTTAGTGTCATCAACATCACAAGAAATATATCCAAATATGAGTCTAGTCCAATTGGCACTACACACCCAAAATACCATAATGTCCATGAGGATAAAATAACATAATAAAATGTCCAAAATCTATTAGAGTCTCAATCAAAACATGTCTATGCATAAGGGAACCAACAGATAATTGGAGCTATAAAAACATGGGCACTACAATGTGTCACTTCAAACTTGAAATGGTGGTGGATGTTGACAAGATTTAATATTCAGGTGTGCGCAATTAATTACTTCTAGCATATTAAAGTTTTAAATGTAATTTTTTTATTTCCATCATGTTTATTGATTACACCTTACTTCCCAATTCACTTAACACACTCCCAAAAATCCACACCAAATCCTCCACTCATTACATTCTATAATGACTCACACATTTCCTATACTAACCTCATCACCTCAGGATTTTATCACCACTTCCTAAATTTGGTTATCTATCCAACATGTTAAGTTGTCAATGATTTACTTTCCAACTTAGCCCATCGAATCATGTGCCGTCAGTTGTTGTGCTATTAACTTGAGACTCCTACATTACTAGTTCTACGCCTTCTTTACTTTATTCCCTTGCTCAAAATTTAGCATGAGGCCCCAATTGTGGCATGAACCCACTATTTTTTTGTATCTCTTGGTAGACACAAGGACAGTGGAGGTAATTGAAAAGGTAGGATTGTTATATATTTTGTTGGCATATAAAGAGTTCAACATCCCTATGATACAAGAATTTACATGAAACATGGAAGAGGGATACTCCATTGTAAACGGTAAGGAAATTCCTTTCTCTCTCACTGTAATCAGTCAATTATTTGGTATACCTAATGATGGGTTAGCTATTATTGATAAGACAATGTATCATGAGAAATGCCTGTGGAACTGAAGCAAACCATCTTCCTCTAAAACACACCCAGAATATCTACCCTCTAATGAACCCTGTGACTCCAATATCTATCTAGCTCCCTCATAACATCTGTCCTCTGGAAGGTGCTCAAGTATCCTACCTCTGAAATCTTACTACAGTGTCAATGAAGTAAGTACATGTCATTGTCTACTAAGTGCATCTGTAACAATATTTTCCTTTCCTTTGATATACTGGACCTCCATGTCATACTCACATAGGAACTCCATCCAACACCATTGACGAGCGTTGAGGTTTGGCTGTGAGAAGATATGCTACAAACTCCAATGATCTGTCCTCAAAATGAAAGGTCTACCCAAAAGGAAATGTCACCAATGCATAAGTGCATGAACAAATGCTGCAAGCTCCAAGTCGTGAGTAGGATAGTAAATCTCGTAGTCTTTGAGCTTATGTGACTCAAAGGTAATCACTTGACGCTCTTGCATAAGAACTACTCCCAAACCCTCTAGTGATGCATCAGTGAAAACAACAAAATCCTCTATCGGGTCTGGAACTGCTAAGATAGGTGCCGTGGTTAACCTTTCCTTAAGAAAATTGAAGGCCTACTCACACTTTTCTCACCAATCAAATTTCTTCCCTTTCCTCTAAAGGGAAGTAATAGGGTGAGAAATCCTAGAAAAGTCCTGCACAAATCTGTGGTAATACCTTGCTAAACCCACGAAGCTTCTCACCTCAGTGACTGATGTGGGTGCTGGCCAATCCATGATAGCCTGAATTTTAGAGGGATCTACTGAGATACCCTTTCCTGAAATAATGTGCCCCAAGTACTGAATCTCTTTCTGAAAGAAGCTACACTTTTTCCAAGTTCCCAAACAACTTTCTTACTCTCTCAAAACCTGAAGTACTTGTCTCAAATGCTTCCTCGTGTTCCTCCTTGGAACGAGAATATATCAAAATTTCATCGAGGAACACTATGACAAAGCAATCTATGCAAGGTACTTGAACACTCCATTCATGAGGCTCATGAAGATAGCTGGGGCATTGGTCAAACCAAAGGGGACAATAGTGAACTCATAATGCCCATAACGTGTGTGAAAAGCTGTCTTATGAATATCTACATCTGATATGCACAATTGATGATACATTGACTTGAGATTGATTTTGGAGAACACTCTAGCTCCCCACATCTAATCAAACAAGTCATCAATCATGGGGAGTGGGTAACGATTATTTTATTGTGACTTTGTTGAGCTGTCTGAAGTCTACACAAAACCTGAGAGAACCATCCTTCTTCTTCACAAATATAACTGGCAGCTCCCCAAGGAGATACACTAGGTCGAATGAGACCCTTCTCTAATAACTGCTCCTCTAACTAAATCGTGAGCTCATGAATCTCTGAATTCATCATTCATAGGGTTCCCTTTAGAAATTGGTGTGGACCTAGGCACTAAGTTAATGGTGAATTCCACCTCCCTACTAGGTGGTAAACCTAGAAGCTCTCCTGGAAACACATCTACATACTCCCTCAAAACTACGTGATCATCAAGGGGTGAATGCTCTGGAGTACTGTCTAAACAATCACTGATAGTGATAGAAAACAACTGAAAACCCTTACGCATGCTCTGCTTGAGTTGCTTACCTGAGATCATATGTAAGGAAATAGGTTTCTGAATCCTTGAAATCACAACTGCACTACCAAGATCATCCTGACACTCAATGACCTTCTCTCTACAATTCACCTTAGCTCGATGGGCCTCGAGCTAATCCATACCCAACACTACCTGATAAGATCCTAAAGGAATAACTCGAAGGTCAAGTGTAGTGGAGAAGACTCCTAAGTCAAGTATACAACTCTCCACATACGAGTCAACGGTGAGTTTAGCCCCAGAGGCCAACTCAACCTACCAACTATCTAGCTACCTAGCCACCACTAGCCCACACTAGTCTACTACAGAAGGAGATATAAAAGAATTAGAAGCACCTGAATAAAAAAGTACTAAGACAGAAATACCCCTGATAGTACCTGTCATCTCAATGACTGTGGCCTGATGCTCAGCTTGGCGGTTATCAACCGTTGCATATACACGATGGGTGTGTCCCACATCACCCACCGTCTGCTCAGATCTAGGAGATCTCTGCATATCTGTAGTAGTGGGCTTATGTAGACACATACACACATAATGGTCTAGAGCCCCACAAATAAAACATCCTCTTGTACCCCTCTAAGATGGGATCCCTCCTATACTCTGGTGAACTGAACCCGCCGGTCCAACCCTAGCAGACTGCTGTGAGCGGGCTGGCTTTGAGTGATGAGTACCCGGCCTCCTGTCCCTAGATCCACTAGAACCACCTCTAGATCCACCTTTCTAAAAACTCTGAGTCTGTCTACCCCTCTGATGCTAGTGTCCCTAATGTTGTGTTTGTTGTGATGGGTGCGGTGGAAGTCTCGATGCTGCTAGAGAAGACCAGAATCCTCCTCTAGGGGGTGGTGCTCCACACCATGCCCTCTGACTCTGAAATGCCTGAATCCTATCCTATAACTTGCTCTTGTTTCTATCTCGGTGCTCCTGAGCCTTGGTCCTATTCTCCTCATCCAAATAGGCCTTCTCAATAGCCTTCTCTAGCGTGGGAGGAGATAACATCATAACAACTCCTGCTATATCTACATTCAGCCCCGAATGAACCTATGTACCTGTAATTTCTTGGCTTAGAAGTAGTCTACATACTGCAAGAGATCCAAGAATCTACTCTTATACTGCGCCACTATGGCATAACCCTGTCATAAGTCGTGAAACTCATTGATCCTCTTCTACACAAAATGATTTGACATATACCGGGCTCTGAAACGCTCCTCGAACAACTCCCAGGTCACTGTACCTTGATTCAAATGGAGCTTCCACTCCTCATTCCTCCACCATATGCCTACTGTGTCTCAGAGGAGGTGTATGGCGAATGTAGATTTTACATTGCTCTCATGAGAGTGCAAGCCAAAGCAGCTATCCAGGATAAGGAGCCAGGACTCTACCCCAAAGCCATCTGTCAAACTAGTAAATGTAGGTGGCTGAAGGTGAAGAAGGTCTCGAATCACACTTCTTGTGTCTCTATCCTGGCGATGTGGTCTAACAGGTGAAAGAGGTCACCTATCTCCAAATGGTCCCTCGAAGCTATGTGATCGGCTGTGAAAAAATGAGACCACCCTCTCGCCAAGGATGGAAGGACTGCGTGACCTCTCTCATCTCAGAATATTGTGCTCAGGTGGTTCAAAATGTGTGTCCTTGCCAATCAACTCCTTATCTCCCAACTGATTGTCCTCCTCTCACGGATCCTACGGTGGTGGAAGGTGCTCCTGTATGACACCTATCAGTTGCTGCAGGGTCTCTAATATCAGAGGCCCAAAATCAAGGGCTGGCAGCTCCTGCATAGGTGCACTATGTCCCGAGCCTCAAGGCAATCGTCCCCTCTTGGGTGCCATCTTGAACACAAGATATATATATATATATATATATATATATATATATATATATATAAAGTAAACAAAATGGTTTATAAACCCCTTTTTTATTATTATTATTATTATTATTATTTTATTATTTATAAATGTTGCGAACGAGTTTTCAATTATTATTATTATTATTATTATTATTATTTTATAATGTAGTGCCCCATCCTGTTAATAATTTATTTACCTTAATCACTAAATTATCTGAAATCAAATAAACACTAGCCTAATAATAATTTAATTTGTTTTACCCTATCAAGCTTCCTAGGGTCATGATTAAAAATCTACTCACCCCTAGAAAATAAATAGTCTTCCTCCCTTTTATAAATTTTCCTTACACACCCTTTTAACTTAATTTGTTTTCCCCCTTTTAATTTAATATACCCACACACACCTCTTATTTTATTTTTCAATCCCATTAAAATGTCATGTTTTAAGGAAAGGTAGGGTTGAAGGAGAGCCCTAGAATCAAATCAAATATTGGCTCTTGATTTCAAACTTACCATAAATTTACCCTAGATTTCTCTATGGTGTTTTTATTTTCTTTTCCATTCCTTTGTTCATTCATTTTTTTTCTTCTTCTTTACTATTTCTCTTATTTATTTTTCCTTGCCATTGCAGGTGGAGGAGCCATGGAGGTTTTTTTTTTTTTTGATCTTGCATTGTATTGATTGTAGATTCATACAATAAAGGTAAACAAACATTTTTTTTTGTTTAATCCACACACACACACACACACACACACACACACACACACACACACACACACACACACACACACACACACATATTTAAAACCCCAAAGGGGGTGGACCGCAAAAAAAAAAGATGGACTGTAATGCTGGCCATAATTTTTTTTGGTTTTTATTAATATATTTTTTTATTGGGTTTTTAGGGTCTGAGCGACATTTGGAGGCGGCGGCTAGATGGAGTAATGGCCATGGGGGGGGGTGTGCAGAGGGGGACGACAACAGGGAGGGTAGCACGGGAGGGCGGGGATCAGTGTGGAAGTGTGTGCATGGAGGGGGATACAGGGCAGGGTGCGCGGGGGGGGGGGGGGGTACAGGGGTCCGGGGGGGTTTTACAGGCCTGCACACGTGGGATGGGGGGGCTCGCCCCCCCCCAAACAATCAATTTTTTTTTGTTATTATTATTTTTAATTTATTTCATTTTTATTTTATTTATATTTATTCGATATATATAATATATGTGTGTGTGTGTGGTGTGTGTGTGTGTGTGTGTGTGTGTGTGTGTGTGTGTGTGTGTGTGTGTAATAATATATTAATTTATATGTGTTTTAATTTTATATTTAATATTATATTAAATACATATATTATGTATATATATAATATAATATTAGGTATAATAAATTGTAGGGTATTACAATGAAAATGTATGACTTAAAATTATATATAATAAACAATGAATATCTTTGTAAGAACATTTCATAGTTTTTTATACAATTATACTAAACATATTTTCAATATATTAATATCACATATTAAGAAAAGAAACGATTTACAAGTTATAAAATAATGGATTAAAAATCTTTTTTTTTTGTAAGTCTTATGAAGATGCAACTTCCTGGTTTTCCAATAAATCAGATTTTAACTTTCTTACTCTCTTGCCTAAATAAAGAGGAGGTAACTTTATATATTAATTAATAAGGGAGGGCTTGGAAGCTAATTTTAAAACTTAGTAAGGAGATATGATCACACATGATTCACTAATGTTTACATCTTGTTAAGTTAACAAGGAAAGAGAGTAAAATTAGTTTTATTCTATCCACTAAATTCCAAAGATTACAAGAATAGATATACTTCAAGAATGGTATTTTATTTCCAATTCAATAATGTTAAAATATTTGGCAAGAAGAAGATCAATAACAATAATAACAATATTTCCAATCAATCAACTTTACTTTGAAATGAAATGACTAAATAGTATTCCAAATTTCTAAAAACATTTATTACTTTTTTCTCTCTCTTTTTTTAACAAAACAATAAAATAAAATAAAATATAAATTAACCCAAAGATTCTGTGTGTTTGAACCATGGCTCTGATACCAAAATGTAGTGCCATCAATTTTTTTTCCCATTTTTAAAGCAAACACACTAAAATTTCAGATTTAATATGTAATGCATAACTATATTTTACAGATTTCAAACCAAACAACCATTTCAAATGAAGACAAGTAAAATAAAGAACCTCATGATCTTATATTGTAATATTTCCTTTTCGTTTTAAAAAGAAAGAAAAAAATAGAGAAATGTTACAAGACAAAGAGGACATGTATTACAAGACTTTCAAATCACATAGGATAAGTTTACAAGATGAGGCTATCCACAATCAACCATATAACATAGTTACAATGAGGTGTAATATTTACAATGACTTTGAGGATAAAAGAGACAAAGTCACCACGCCAAATAAAACTTCATCCTTGAGTCTCCACCTTGAGTTTTCTTCCAAGGGTGTTGAATCAAGAGATAGGGCTTGTTTTACCACTGAAACCAATAGGCATCATCACATGCCTTTCCATGGTTTGAAGCCATGCTAGCCTCCCCCAAGCCCATGGGAGAGGAAAAAACTACCACAATGTGGCACAAGTATAAATGGGATACAAACACAACAAGAAATATATAAGACCATTTAACCATTAGACATACTACACATGATAACACAACAACATGAGGATAACAAGGTCAACCCCACAAGGGGGAAAGAAAAGAAGTAGGATGCCCAAATCAATGGTGTCCAACCATAGGAGTACCAACAAAACATGTTTACAAATCTCCTTATACCTTCTAATCATTCATCCTCCTTATTCCTCCTTATGTCATAGAAATCCTTCTTGGAGGATTTTCAAACCCAAGAGAGGTTTCCTCACCAAGAATGGGGAAAGGTTCAGCCATATGGACATTTCTCCCACCTCAAACCATATGAGGGGATAGAAGGGACCTTCATGTCTTGATCAACAACCATGAGGTTTGAGAGGGATCCCTCTCTCTTCCCCTACATTCTCCAAATACCATAATCCAAATGAATGGTGGAGAGAAAACAAAAGGAAAACAACAAGGAACAAAAAAAACAAACTACATTCACCATGCAGCTTCACCACACAATCATTTCACACACATAATTTTATTGATCAAAGCATAGTTAACAAGATAAGCACAACTAAGAAGAAAGGTTAAGAATCCTACCTCTACAATGCTTCCAAGACTCTAAACTTTCTCCCTCTGTCCAAGAGAAACTCCAAGCTCCCAAAATTGTGCAAGTTCTCCCAAGAAAATGACGAAGAAGACCCCTTCCTTCCACATGAGAAGAATAAGAAGGGAACCCCAAAAGTTTCCTCAACAATGGGAAAGTGACAAGTGTCACCACCCCTCTCCTCTCACGAGTCAAAGGATTCCAAAAAACCAAATAGTAAGAGTAAACTAACTTTTTTCCCTTAATCACCAAAATACTAAAAACTAAATAAAAAAGTGAGCCAACTTTTAAAAAATTACACACAAACCAACAATCTTAACATGGGATGCGTAACTAAGAGGGAAAAAAATGGAGGGAAACTCCCTCCAAACTTGGAAATAAGCCCCCCTACCTATTAGGTAGGGATCCAAGGGACGCATTTTCTGCTAAGGGAACTCTCAAACCCCAAAGGGGGGGGGTCCTAAAAATGCCAAAATAACCAATTTCGGGTTTGGCATGCTGGGCACAAGGGTAGAGGATGTGGGGTCCACCCAGGTTAACATTGGTCCCCAATCCCTTCTACCAACCACAGAAACACTACCTAAAACCAAAAAAAAAACTTAATTAAGATGAGATCATTCTCTTAAACCCCTACTAGCCTTACTTAATAAAACACACCCTAAACATAATTAATTTTACAAGAATAAATACATTACAATTGAGGGAGTTCACCCAGGTTCCAATTAAATACATCTATTCTAAGGAATAAAACATTTAGCATGGTTAGGACTCATCCTGTGAGACGCCTAACCTGCCACAATTGCCAAGCTGCCCTGAAACCCATGTTATCCTATACGGTGACTGCATACCTCCTGTAGTGAAGCCCCCGACAGCGCCGATATGGTAGCACAACCAAAATAGCACAACAAATGGTCTAGAGCCCCACAAATATAAAACGTCCCTGTCCCCTACAAGATGGAGATCCCTCCGTCTCTCTGGGAACTGAACACGCCGGTCCAACCATAGCAGACGCTAGTGAGCGGGCTGGCTTGAGGATGAGTACCGGCTCCTGTCCTAGATCCACTAGAACCACCTCTAGAGATCCACTGTATAAAAATTGAGTCGTCTTACCCTGCTGATGCTAGTGTCCCTAATGTTGGTTTGGTGTGATGGGCGCGTGGAAGTCTCGATTTTGCTGCTAGAGAAGACCAGAATCCTCCCTTAGGGTGGGGCTCCACACCATGCCCTCTGACTCTGAAATGCCTGAATCCTATCCTATAACTTGCTCTTGTTTCTATCTCGGTGCTCCTGAGCCTTGGTCCTATTCTCCTCATCCAAATAGGCCTTCTCAATAGCCTTCTCTAGCGTGGGAGGAGATAACATCATAACAACTCCTGCTATATCTACATTCAGCCCCGAATGAACCTATGTGCCTGTAATTTCTTGGCTTAGAAGTAGTCTACATACTGCAAGAGATCCAAGAATCTACTCTTATACTGCGCCACTATGGCATAACCCTGTCATAAGTCGTGAAACTCATTGATCCTCTTCTACACAAAATGATTTGACATATACCGGGCTCTGAAACGCTCCTCGAACAACTCCCAGGTCACTGTACCTTGATTCAAATGGAGCTTCCACTCCTCATTCCTCCACCATATGCCTACTGTGTCTCAGAGGAGGTGTATGGCGAATGTAGATTTTACATTGCTCTCATGAGAGTGCAAGCCAAAGCAGCTATCCAGGATAAGGAGCCAGGACTCTACCCCAAAGCCATCTGTCAAACTAGTAAATGTAGGTGGCTGAAGGTGAAGAAGGTCTCGAATCACACTTCTTGTGTCTCTATCCTGGCGATGTGGTCTAACAGGTGAAAGAGGTCACCTATCTCCAAATGGTCCCTCGAAGCTATGTGATCGGCTGTGAAAAAATGAGACCACCCTCTCACCAAGGATGGAAGGACTGCGTGACCTCTCTCATCTCAGAATATTGTGCTCAGGTGGTTCAAAATGTGTGTCCTTGCCAATCAACTCCTTATCTCCCAACTGATTGTCCTCCTCTCACGGATCCTACGGTGGTGGAAGGTGCTCCTGTATGACACCTATCAGTTGCTGCAGGGTCTCTAATATCAGAGGCCCAAAATCAAGGGCTGGCAGCTCTTGCATAGGTGCACTATGTCCTGAGCCTCAAGGCAATCGTCCCCTCTTGGGTGCCATCTTGAACACAAGATATATATATATATATATATATATATATATATATATATATATATATATATATATATATATATAAAGTAAACAAAATGGTTTATAAACCCCTTTTTTATTATTATTATTATTATTATTATTATTTTATTTATTTATAAATGTTGCGAACGAGTTTTCAATTATTATTATTATTATTATTATTATTATTTTATAATGTAGTGCCCCATCCTGTTAATAATTTATTTACCTTAATCACTAAATTATCTGAAATCAAATAAACACTAGCCTAATAATAATTTAATTTGTTTTACCCTATCAAGCTTCCTAGGGTCATGATTAAAAATCTACTCACCCCTAGAAAATAAATAGTCTTCCTCCCTTTTATAAATTTTCCTTACACACCCTTTTAACTTAATTTGTTTTCCCCCTTTTAATTTAATATACCCACACACACCTCTTATTTTATTTTTCAATCCCATTAAAATGTCATGTTTTAAGGAAAGGTAGGGTTGAAGGAGAGCCCTAGAATCAAATCAAATATTGGCTCTTCATTTCAAACTTACCCTAAATTTTCCCTAGATTTCTCTATGGTGTTTTTATTTTCTTTTCCATTCCTTTGTTCATTCATTTTTTTTCTTCTTCTTTACTATTTCTCTTATTTATTTTTCCTTGCCATTGCAGGTGGAGGAGCCATGGAGTTTTTTTTTTTTTTTTTTTTGATCTTGCATTGTATTGATTGTATATTCATACAATAAAGGTAAACAAACATTTTTTTTGTTTAATCCACACACACACACACACACACACACACACACACACACACACACACACACACACACACGCACACACATATTTAAAACCCCAAAGGGGGTGGACCGCAAAAAAAAAAGATGGACTGTAATGCTGGCCATAATTTTTTTTTGGTTTTTATTAATATATTTTTTTATTGGGTTTTTAGGGTCTGAGCGACATTTGGAGGCGGCGGCTAGATGGAGTAATGGCCATGGGGGGGGGGTGTGCAGAGGGGGACGACAACAGGGAGGGTAGCACGGGAGGGCGGGGATCAGTGTGGAAGTGTGTGCATGGAGGGGGATACAGGGCAGGGTGCGCGGGGGGGGGGGGGGGGTACAGGGGTCCGGGGGGGTTTACAGGCCTGCACACGTGGGATGGGGGGGGCTCGCCCCCCCCCAAACAATCAATTTTTTTTTGTTATTATTATTTTTAATTTATTTCATTTTTATTTTATTTTATATTTATTCGATATATATAATATATGTGTGTGTGTGTGTGTGTGTGTGTGTGTGTGTGTGTGTGTGTGTGTGTGTGTGTGTGTGTGTAATAATATATTAATTTATATGTGTTTTAATTTTATATTTAATATTATATTAAATACATATATTATGTATATATATATATATATATATATATATATAATATAATATTAGGTATAATAAATTGTAGGGTATTACAATGAAAATGTATGACTTAAAATTATATATAATAAACAATGAATATCTTTGTAAGAACATTTCATAGTTTTTTATACAATTATACTAAACATATTTTCAATATATTAATATCACATATTAAGAAAAGAAAAGAGTTACAAGTTATAAAATAATGGATTAAAAATCTTTTTTTTTTGTAAGTCTTATGAAGATGCAACTTCCTGGTTTTCCAATAAATCAGATTTTTAACTTTCTTACTCTCTTGCCTAAATAAAAGAGGAGGTAACTTTATATATTAATTAATAAGGGAGGGCTTGGAAGCTAATTTTAAAACTTAGTAAGGAGATATGATCACACATGATTCACTAATGTTTACATCTTGTTAAGTTAACAAGGAAAGAGAGTAAAATTAGTTTTTATTCTATCCACTAAATTCCAAAGATTACAAGAATAGATATACTTCAAGAATGGTATTTTATTTCCAATTCAATAATGTTAAAATATTTGGCAAGAAGAAGATCAATAACAATAATAACAATATTTCCAATCAATCAACTTTCCTTTGAAATGAAATGACTAAATAGTATTCCAAATTTCTGCAACATTTATTACTTTTTTTCTCTCTCTGTTCTTTTTACAAAACAATAAAAATAAAATAAAATATAAATTACCCAAAGATTCTGTGTGTTTGAACCATGGCTCTGATACCAAAATGTAGTGCCATCAATTTTTTTTCCCATTTTTAAAGCAAACACACTAAAATTTCATATTTAATATGTAATGCATAACTATATTTTACAGATTTCAAACCAAACAACCATTTCAAATGAATAAAAGTAAAATAAAGAACTCATGATCTTATATTGTAATATTTCCTTTTCTTTTTAAAAAGAAAAAAAAATAGAGAAATGTTACAAGACAAAAGAGACATGTTATTACAAGACTTTCAAATCACAATAGGATAAGTTTACAAGATGAGGCTATCCACAATCAACCATATAACATAGTTACAATGAGGTGTAATATTTACAATGACTTTGAGGATAAAAGAGACAAAGTCACCACTCCAAATAAAACTTCATCCTTGAGTCTCCACCTTGAGTTTTCTTCCAAGGGTGTTGAATCAAGAGATAGGGCTTGTTTACCACTGAAACCAATAGGCATCATCACATGCCTTTCCATGGTTTGAAGCCATGCTAGCCTCCCCCAAGCCCATGGGAGAGGAAAAAACTACCACAATGTGCACAAGTATAAATGGGATAAAACACAACAAGAAATATATAAGACCATTTAACCATTTAGACATACTACACATGATAACACAACAACATGAGGATAACAAGGTCAACCCCACAAGGGGGAAGAAAAGAAGTAGGATGCCCAAATCAATGGTGTCCAACCATAGGAGTACCAACAAAACATGTTTACAAATCTCCTTATACCTTCTAATCATTCATCCTCCTTATTCCTCCTTTATGTCATAGAAATCCTTCTTGGGAGGATTTTCAAACCCAAGAGAGGTTTCCTCACCAAGAATGGGGAAAGGTTCAAGCCATATGGACATTTCTCCCACCTCAAACCATATGAGGGGATGAGAAGGGACCTTCATGTCTTGATCAACAACCATGAGGTTTGAGAGGGAATCCCTCTCTCTTCCCCTACATTCTCCAAATACCATAAATCCAAATGATGGTGGAGAGAAAACAAAAGGAAAACAACAAGGAACAAAAAAACAAACTACATTCACCATGCAGCTTCACCACACATCATTTCACACACATAATTTTATTGATCAAAGCATAGTTAACAAGATAAGCACAACTAAGAAGAAAGGTTAAGAATCCTACCTCTACAATGCTTTCCAAGACTCTAAACTTCTCCCTCTGTCCAAGAGAAACTCCAAGCTCCCAAAATTGTGCAAGTTCTCCCAAGAAAATGAACGAAGAAGACCCCTTCCTTCCACATGAGGAAGAATAAGAAGGGAACCCCAAAAGTTTCCTCAACAATGGGAAAGTGACAAGTGTCACCCCCTCTCCTCTCACGAGTCAAAGATTCCAAAAACCAAATAAGTAAGAGTAAACTTAACTTTTTTCCCTAATCACCCAAAATACTAAAAACTAAAATAAAACAAAGTGGAGCAACTTTTAAAAAATACACACAAACCAACCATCTTACATGGATGGTAACTAAGGAGGGAAAAATGGGAGGGAAACTCCCTCCAAACCTTGGAAATAAGCCCCCCTACCTATTAGGTAGGGTCCAAGGGCGCATTTTCATGCTAAGGGAACTCTCAAACTCAAAAGGGGTCCCTAAAAATGCCCAAAATAACCCAATTTCGGGTTTGGCATGCTTGGGCACAAGGGTAGAGGATGTGGGGTCCACCCAAGGTTCACATGTGGTCCCCAATCCCTTCTACCAACACAGAAACACTTACCTAAAACCAACACTTAAATTAAGATGAGATCATTAAACCCCTAAACTAGCTTACTTAATAAAACACACCCTAAACATAATTAATTTTACAAGACATAAATACATTACAATTGAGGGTTCACCCATGGTTCCCAATTAAATACATCTATTCTAAGGAATAAAACATTTAGCATGGTTAGGACTCATCCTGTGGGCCGCTTTTGCACAATTGCATAGCTGCCCTGAAACCCATGTTCTCCTATACCTGTGACCTGCACACTCATTGCTCACATTAAATGCATCTGTCTAATATAATAAACATCATGTACACATCACAAATTCAATCAAACTTATAATGTCATAACATAATTTTACAATTGATAGTGCAATGCATACAATTATTCACATAGTTTGCCATGAATCACCCACAAATAAAATTGCAACGACATATACTTAGGCTAGCATGAAAACTACCATTATTAAATCCAAAAAACTATATCATTCATCAAATCGACCATAAGGAACCAACATCTAACCAATAAATCTATCATATAACCCTGTTAGTGTCATCAACATCACAAGAAATATATCCAAATATGATTCTAGTCCAATTGGCACTACGCACCCAAAATACCATAATGTCCATGAGGATAAAATAACATAATAAAATGTCTAAAATCTATCAGATTCTCAATCAAAACATGTCTATGCATAAGGGAACCAACAGATAAATGGAGCTATAAAAATGTGGGCACTACAATGTGTCACTTCAAACTTGAAATGGTGGCGGATGTTGACAAGATTTAATATTCAGGTGTGCGCAATTAATTACTTCTAGCATATTAAAGTTTTAAATGTAATTTTTTTATTTCCATCGTGTTTATTGATTACACCTTACTTCCCAATTCACTTCACACACTCCCAAAAATCCACACCAAATCCTCCACCCATTACATTCTATAATGACTCACAAGTATCCTATATTGACCTCATAACCTCAAGATTTTATCACCACTTCCTAACTTTGGTTATCTATCCAGCATGTTAAGTTGTCAATGATTTGCTTTCCAACTTAGTCCATCTAATCATGTGCCGCCAGATGTTTTGCTATCAACTTGAGACTCCTACATTACTAGTTTTCCGCCTTCTTTACTTTATTCCCTTGCTCAAAATTTAGCATGAGGCCCCAATTGTGGCATGAACCCACTATTTTTTTATATCTCTTAGTAGACGCAAGGACAGTGGAGGTATTTTAAAAGGTAGGATTATTATAATTTTTGTTGGCATATAAAGAGTTCAACATCCCTATGATACAATAATTTACACGAAACATGGAAGAAAGATATTCCAGTGTAAATGGTAAGGAAATTCCTTTCTCTCCCACTATAATTAGTCAATTATTTGGTATACCTAATGATGCGTTAATTATTATTGAAAAGACAATGTATCATGAGATAATCAAGATATTTGTTGTAGGGAAGAAATAAAAATTATAGTTAGTAGTCAACAATAAGGAAAAAACAAAGGGGATTAATAGATTGAGTATACCGAAACCTTGGGTTGGATTGGCTAAGTAGTTAATTAGGTATTTCACATGTGAAGGCTAGTATTACATTTTGATAGGTTTAGTCTTAAGAATTATCATTCATTTATGCCATGGAAAATCCAAACCCGAGTACAAGGTCAATTCGCCCTAATTATTTTATGAAACCAGTTCTATTGCTACAGAAAAATTTCGATGCGGGGATTCATATCTCAAATTTTAAGATTTAATCCATTTAGGTTGTAAACATAAATTTTTGAAAAAGAGGCATGGAACAAAGAATTGGCTAAAATTTTAGAAATCCTACTCCTTGAATCTTAAAACCATTGGGGAAACCACTCCATCTACCTCTGGTAGACCTTGGAAATGACTCCATACCTACCGACCTACCCCTGTCATCTATGAAACTGTAGTTGATAATCCATTGTCACAAAAAGAATGTTAGGCAACCAAAATTATGAAAACATTTGTTCAAACTCTGCCTAAGTCTTCATCTAAACCAAGTTCTCCATTTTTTCTGAAGAGGCATTAGTACAAGATAAGGGTAAGGTGCATATGGAAGAAGGATAACCTAGTTCTCCACCAGACCTTGACACTCTTTTACCCCACGTTATTTCCTTATCTAAGGTACAATTTGAATTACAAATAGATCAGGAAAGAATTGGCCAACTACAAACACTTTTGGAAGTTGAAGATGCTATTTTCTCCCAGCAGCTATCTTCCAAGGAACAAAATTTTCAAGATTTACAAGAAATGGTCACCTAGTAGGAGGAAGACACTCTCTAAATACAACGGGATTTGGAAGTAAACCAACAGAAGATACACTTACTAGAGACTACCAATTTAGAGCTGAAAACATCACTTACTTAGTTACAGGAAAGAAACAAACAACAAGAACAAACCTTTCCTCAAATCATTGTGTTAAAAGGAATGGTTAAATATATGGAGGAGTGTTATAGGCTAATAATATTGGAATAAGAAGAAAAAATTTCAAAGGAATAAAATGAATTGTTGAAACAAAATGTGGTCACATTCAGTCGGCTTTATGATCAGGTACTTTCTTATAGAACCCCTTCCAAATTTTATACCCTATTTTTAAAGGAATAATTTTTCAAATGGAAGATAACTAGAGCCAGGGAAATGTTGGATATTGATTTTTAGGATTACCATCATTTTATAGTGGCATATATTGACGCAAATGATATTGAGAAAAATCTACTATGTGAAATTTATGTCCATAAGTTTCTGCTTCTAGAGAAGATTGAAATCCCAATTAATTTATATGTGGGGGTGGTCTAGATATGAGCCTTTGTTTCAAACCTCAGGAATAAGGGGAAATAGAGGGATCAATGAGAAATATTTGTGTAGGCCAAGTCTAACATTTTTCTCCTCAGGAGGCATAATTTACCAGCTCCCCTCAGGTTTTTCAATAGGTCTCGTTCACAAGTGTATTGTCTACATTTGGTAGATAAGTATACAGATATTCTTCAAAATTATGTCAAAAATTTTAGGGAATAGGTGGTGCCCACCTTCAATGTCAATTTTGTTTCCTCTCAAGTCCAATATCAGTTTCTTATAGATCAATACAAAAGGAAGGAGGTTGTTTCACTAACAAAGCTCCGATGGTCCTTAAAAAGAGAAAAGGATATTTGCAAGATCATTCTAGGCCTCAAAGAACAATGGATTATAATGAGATTTAATACCCCTCTAATTATTGCACCACTACCATGATGGAATTCAACCAATAACCAATCAAAGGACAACTATGTGACATGGAGGAGGAATGTTGTTAATCAATTTTTTTCTGATACATCTACAAATGAAACTTGACAAACATTTTCCAATGAATATAATTATTCTAGGATAGTTGAGAAACTTAATATGTAGCAAGTGGAACTGATAAATCATTAGTATGGGGGAGTGATGAGCCCCATTTTGTTATGTTTAAGCCATGTTTAAACTCTGTTAAAACTCATACCATTTTTTTATCATGATACACAACGAACAATGATTACTCTTCATGTTTAATACTTTACTATGATTATGAGGAAATTATTATGTATACTTGTGATGTTTTATCTTGTTGATTATGTCACATAAATGGCTTGAATAAGATTGTTGATGAGCATTAACTTAATTTCTAGAAAGAGGTATATGTTGATTTTGCATAGGGAGCGCACGAATTAATTCATGAAGGATCGTAGGACTCTATTTTCCGTGTTATCCTAGGACTCACATCCGCTTAACAAGGGTCTCAAAGTATCACCTCCAGATCATCCAGGTCACCAATATACTCTCTTCAAAACTTGGGGAAACTTGTACATAGTTCAGATCTCTGAATTCACAGTTGTCAACACTACACCCTGAACAAGAATCATTGCCATTAATTCAACATCCATTCAAGCCACACAAATAGGAAATATGACACACAGTTAGAGACACATATTTAGTTCATTTCTATTCAATCAGTTAATGATTTGAAGAATCTTCTAGAGGTGATTGACACCTTCCAAAGAGTCATCACGGATCCTCTCTTTAGTTGTCAAGAATATTTCAAGTTCAAACATTACATGAACTGCTCCTTCCATTGATGTATTTCCATAAATAGATGACATTGTTAGTAAAATAGTCAGTTATATTTAGACGTATTCCTTTTGAATAACTAGATATCCTAGAGAGACGAGGAATTCTCTTGTATAAAAGAGATGATGTAACTAGACTTAGGGGTTTAATCTTTTCAGTTGTACAAGAACATTTTATAATTCAATAAAGATCACAGATTCAGGAGGAAGTTCAATTGTTTGAGTTTTGGTTCAGATCCTAATTAAAGGGAAGGATCAAGGGCCACTCCTACCCAATGAAAGAGGGATTTATAGCTGTTTATTTTTTATTTTATTTATAATTTTATAGTTTATCATATTATTGAATACAATGCAGTTTCCATTATGAATTTTTAGTGAGTTTTCCATGCAATATTTCAATTTTGGTATTTCATTTTAATCATTTAATTGTTTTATCATGAACAATTCATTAATTTATAGCCTTTATTATTAGAACTCGTACTGATCTTGTGTTCCGACTATCCCTTTTGTTTCAAAAAACCTTAGACACCACCAAAGATTGAATCAATAACTTGATTAAAGCTTGAGTATTAATGACACTCATTAAGTACCTCCCCGTGGACATGGCTACCTAAGCCCAGGTTGTTTAACATGAAAAATTTGTAGTTTCCATTTGACCTCCCACATGATATGTTTCATTATTTGAAATCACCCTTCAAAATCAGCTTCAGGTGTTTGATGATCTTTAAAGTCTCCATAATCATAAGAAATTGCATGTTCCATCTAATTTTCATCATAAATATGACTTGAGGGTGTGCAAATATTGTTTGAAGATGGATTTTGGAAGGATGGAGATGGATTTAAATGGTAATTTTGCTGAAATAGTGGAATCCTTTGAGGGAATGAAGTGATGGTTGCATAACTACATGGAATAGAGAAATGGAATTATGGAATGAGTGGGAATGGTCTTCTGAATGAGAAAATGGGTTGTTCATACTAGTGGAGTCATGAGATATGCTTGAAAATTCCTCCAAAGGATGAAATTTCACCAAGAGCACATCAAACTTGGTGAAATGAAGTTTTAAAATGATTCAAACATGTCCCAAAAGGCATGCCAAAATTGTTATTCAGTGAAGGAACCAAGGTGGCTAGGATACACACTTGTGAAATATATAGCTTTCAATACTTGTCCCACCAGGTGTCCCAAAACTGTTATCCCCAAAAACCAACACCCTCTGATTTACATGAATGTGTGGATGAGAAATTAGTGTTTTTGGGAAACATGGGATTGTCTTTCAAGTTATGGGACTTGCCACTTGACAAAAAACTCTGGAGAAGGCTGGTTCCTCTACCTAATCCTAATGCCAATACTACTCCTAAACAAGTAAATGCATATAACTAATCTTAAACTAAAAATTCCAATGAACTGAGGAGAGAGAGAGAGAAGGGTTATACAGATATATGGAAATGAAATCCTAAGCTAAAATATTGTGATAACACCAGAAAAGGGGTGAGAACATTCTAATGAAGGAGAATGGAGAAGGAAATGGAGGAGTGAGAGGCTAGACATAAATGACACAGACCCAAACTGCATTTACCATCTATTCTCACATGAAACATGAAAAAATGAACTTTTAAAGGAGAAATACATGCACAAAATGATACATCAAGTAAAAGAGAGGCAAGGTTGTAGATAAACACGATTCAGGGTTGAGAAAACAACACAAAACAAGCGTTATTACAATAAAAGTATGCACATACAATTACGAATGTAGAGGAAGGAAAAAAAACACATTACCAAGCCAAAAATGAAGGTTTGAAGGCTCACAACTGTTGAAGAACCATTTTGACATATTTCCTTTACATTTTTAGAACATCCTCCTTTCAAAATGAAAGGTTTTTTCAATATATATCTGAAAGAGATGAAAGAGAAGAGGGAAAAATGAAAAGCAAAAATTTTAACTTTCAACCACCAACAATCTATATTGATTTATATTGTAAAGCACATGGGCACCCTACAAGGCCATTACTATGTCCAGTCCATCTTGCAGAAGGAAATGGAATCCATACTACATTAATTTTGGTGGTTAAGAGTGAGATTTAACCATTATCATGATTAGAACTATCTTCTCTCCCTCTGAATCCATGTTTAAAATTTTGACCCACCAAACCTCATTAATTTTTTATTCTGACAATGTCAAATTTAAGGGCTTGAGGATACCTTTCCAATGATATAATTTTTTTCCAATTTGGAGCTCTAGAGAAAAAGTTATGGTAATTTTAATATTGATATATCGGGATGAATAAGAGAGAGACACATAAAGGCCTTTGATTAGCTCAGGGATTTCTTCATCTATGTGAGCAGGCTTTTCCTTTGCCACGTGTTGGTCTTTCATTGGTTGCAGGGTCTAGTTTTACCTCTTTATCAGGTTTTCTCACTGTGAAGTGTAAGCCAATCAGAAATCTCCACGCCTCTTTGTAGTGTCATTCTTCCTTTTTACCATATTGACCCCTGTGAAGCATGAATCAACAAGTAGGATCCATGTATGTATCATATCATAGTTGTCTTTTACTTGTGACTGGAAACCAAAAAATATGTTCTAATGATAAATCTCCACGCTCCTTTTAATTTTAGACTATTATTTTACCCTTGACAGACAACCATGAAATGTGAGCCAATGAGAAAGCTCCATGCTTCTCACAATGTTATTTTGTCTTACTTTCATGTTTTCCTTTACTTGGTTATGCCTTGGAATCATAACTTATATCTAGGATTTTTTACATCTCTTGAATTTTATATATACCACATGTCCTTGTTGATCTGATAACATTTCACGTGCCCAAAGCCTTTTAAAAACTATCTCATTCTGTAGAATTTACATCCATGCGAGCCCATCTACTCGCCCTCTGCCAAAATGGTTACATGTGTCTCCACCTTGACTATTGATCTTGTGTCATCTATCATTACCTTCACCTACCACATGTTATTTGAATTTCCTTGACCTAGGCATGGACCTGAAAATATATCCAACAAAATTAATTTCATGGAATTGAGTTCTACAAAATGTTTGGACCGTGAGGATCATTGAAATCCTACCACATGGCATGTTGCTTGATGCTTGGCATTAAAATTTACAGCCAAATGAATGTCACATATACTTTTAAATTAACCTATTAACTCTTTAAACCTCAGTACCCCATGGGTTTTTAAATGCTACCAGTCAATGCTTCGGAGCGGCTGAATTTGATGGTCATTTAAACGTATTTTCCCCTTTAAAATGACTAAGTCCATTTTTAACCTTGTTAAAGCCCAAAATAATCCTGGGGGGTATTTTGGGATAAAAATATCTATCAAGGTTTTCTAAAACTTGGAAGTGAAGATGTTATCTCTAACTGAATGATTACCTTTGGAATTTTATGTAACTAGATACATTTCCTGATAAAACTTAAAGTTAAAACTAGGGCATCATTCTTAATATTTCCTAATATAAAATGTGTATATTGGTAAGATTGTCCAAAAAAACAAGTATAGTTTCATGCCAATTTCAATTAAAGGTAAAATTTAATATAAAATCCATATAAATGATAGCCCATTTATCCTTAGGGATATTGCAAGGATGCACAAGTCCTTCTAGATAACAATGTTTATCCTTAACCAGCTAAATTTCCAAACATTGGAAAATAAATATACCTACTTCCTTATGCATTCTAGGCCAAAAATAGAACATCTTTTAGCTCATGATTCATTTTAATATCTACATGGTGAGAAAAATAAGGATCTTCATTAAATTACTTCATGATTTTCTCACGCAATCCTCCTGAAACTAACACAAATTCTTCTTTGGTACTTTAGAATACCATATTGGTCCATTAAGTACCCCATAAAATGTGATTATATGGGGTCCTTGGCCTATTCCACAAAAAAATCTTGGTATAATTCACACTATAGTTTTTGCACCAAAATCTAAGTTCTAAAATCAGACGTAATTCTATATATGGAAATAATGCAAAAATTTCTTCTAAGTGCATCAACAATGATATGATATATGCAAATCATAGTCAATTAAAAAATATCCATCTACATTGGTGATCATTTAAATCATCTTGAGTATAGATATTCTCTAAACTCTTATGATTAGTTCTTATCTTGAATGGTTTTCCCGTTAGAAAATGTATTCATGTTTTCAAAGAATGTATAACAATAACATACTCAAAATCATGAGGGGCATAATAATTCTCATGGGTTTTCAATTTACTAGACTCATAGGATACTACTTTGGTATTTGAGCCAAAAATCCTCCAAAACCATCTAGGGAAGCATCATTCTAGACCTCAAATTCACTATTTAGGTAAGGAATGATCAATATTGGAGATGAAGTTAAAAATTCCTTGAGCTTCCAAAAAGTTTCCTCACACTTTGAGTTTCATTCAAACTTCTCACCATTCACTAAAGGGAGGTAATTGGGATGGAAACCTTGAAAATGTTGTTCACAAATTACCTATAATAAGAAGAAAATCCCATGAAGCTATGCACTTCATGTACATTCTTAAGAGCAATCCAATCTTGAATGGATTTAATATTATTCAGATCCATAAAAATTTCATTCCTTGAAATGACATTCCTGAGATAGTGAATTTCTTCTTAGTTCATAAGGAATACTTGGATAACTTACCATATAGCTTACGTTGTCTTTGCCTCTACAAGACAAAGATTAAATGATGTTCATGTTCTTATTCATTGTTTGAATAAATTAATATATTATGAAAGAACACTAACATAAGATGGTCTAAGAAATCTAAAACCACACTATTCTTAAGGTTTATGAAAGCTACAATTACATTAATTAACCCAATAGACATAACTATGGAATCATAGTGACCATAACAAGTTTAGAAAGTAGGCTTATGTACACATTCCTTCTTTATCTAGATTTGGTGGTAACCTAACCATAATTCAATCTTATAAAATAATGTAACATCATTCATTTGATCAAATAAATTATCATAGGAAAAAAATATCAATTCTTGATGGTTACCTTATTCAACATGTGATAATCAAAACACAATCACAAGTACCATCCTTCTTCATCATTAAGGACATCAAAACAACCCAAGGAGAAACACTTGGTCTAATAAAACCTTGTTTTAATAGTTTTTGAAGTTGTGCATTCAACTCTTGGAGTTAAATTATGTTTAACCGACGGGGGATTTATAAGCAAGAGATTCTCATTTTGATAAACAAATCAAACTCATAAAAAGAAGGAATCTATAGGATTTTAATAAAATTAATAAGAATGAAGTATTCCTCCATCATCTTAGTTTCCTCAACTCTCGATTCTTCTATTTATATAATAAAAAAACTCACACCCCTTTTGTATTAATTTCTTAAGTTGCATAACAAAGATATTTTTGGTATTCTTTTTCCTCTTGATACCAAACAAGACCACCCAATTTTCATGATCATATAGACAATGTAATTTATTTTTTAAGTAGTCCAACTTCACTTGATGGATTTTTAACTAAACAATATCTAGAAGTAGATCATAATACTCAAGGGGAATTATATGTAGGTCAACCTTGGTTTTGAACAATCCCAATTTTAACTCAGTTTTACTAAGAAAATATGAAAATTGATATCCCTTTCCTGATCCAAGCTCAACTTCCCAACCTTGTCTCAACTTATATAGTGCAACATTACAATTTGTATCTAAAGTAGGAGTAATACTATTTTCTCCATAATATAATAGAATAGAAATGGAATAACTAACTAAAATACCTCTAGCCTCAATAAGGGTGGATTGGTTCTTAGCTTTCTAATTTTCCATTACTGCATAAATATTTTTTTGGGATTTCTAACTAGCCAAGTACTCTAGGAAGTTCTACTTTAAGTTTCGTTCCTTACCACATATACAACATGTTTATTTCTCCATTGGTAAATAATTGGAACATGATATAGGGGTACTATTTTAATTAGTAAAATATGGATTTTTTTTAAATTTCCTTTATATTCGTTAGGAGAGTTATGATACTTGAACCATAATATATTCTATGTACCCATGTTACTCAAACTTTTTCTTGATTTCAGTTTATAATTATAGTTTATTCTAGCATGAAATGATTATTCAACATTAGTAACTAAGATTTTGAAAACACTTTGTAGGATAGGATCAAGGTATGGGTCCATATGATGAGTATCCTCTCTAATTAGTTTATGATTAAAGTTTAATGGTTCAATTTTACATGTCCTATTCCTACAAGGAATCCTTCATCATCGGTCCCTAGAATGGTCATGCCTCTCACTCCTAGTACCCACTATGTTTTGAAATGAATAAGATTTTTTTATAAAATTGATGTCCATATTTTACCATTTATCTTAGATTTACCTATATCTATACCTTATATCTGATACCACTTTCAACATGCCCAAAATTCGGGACTAAAACTATCTTTAATAAGTCTTGTGTTAAATAATTAAAAGAGTAATATTATAGAATAAACCTTTACTTCCTCATAACGATATGGAAAATAAAGAGTCAAAATTTCATGAAATAACCTCTACTCATAGCTAGTTAGCATTTTTTTACACTATAACTTAAAGATTCCCAATATCCAATTGTTATTCAAGTCGACATTCATGTTTTGGTCATAACCATCCATTTCCTTACAACATGACAAAAATCAACTTTATGAGCCAATATAATTAAGTTAAGATGATTAAATTCCAAATAGAATTACCAACCAATACCTTTATACCTCATCACTCGTGATTATCATTTAGCATAAAGTGAGTAATTCTTTCTTTTAAGAATAAACTCATAAATAATAAGAAATAACCAATAATATGTCAAAACACTACTACATTCCCAAGTTACAACATTCCTCTCTTACCCATGGGGTAATGAACATTTAAAACCAAATAAAACACCACATTACACCATTAAATAAAATCCAACATCATAGAGTGTAACCTTTTTTAATATTGCTTTCCATAATACTTATGAAAAGTAAACTATGCAATTACACTTATGTTTCATGAACAAATAACATGAAGACCACTAATACTCATCCACAAGATAAAGCAAGGTATTCCCACATAAACTTACCATACAAAAATGCTAATGCTACAATTATTACTTAACGTAAATAATATTAAAATGAAGATTTTAGTAAGCTCATTATTGCCCATACTAGAATAATGATAATGAGGATCGCGATTGATGATTCATATTATTTCCTTTTTAAAACACCTCATCTTCTGTATTATGTTGACCCATATTTATTCATGAACTTGTATTTCCATGTGATAGTGATAGACATTATCATTATAGCTTGAACTCATGCCATGGATATTAGTTAATATAATTATTACTAGTTTACTTTATTATGTGGTATTATGAGTATGCATTTATTATTTTGATTGCAATATGATGTTAAATGGTTCTTTGTATAATTCCATCCTTATTTGCAAGAAACATGTTATATGAAGAAAATGACATATAGCCAAAGGATCCATACACAACAACTGACATACATCCACAAGTAATCATCTGTAGCAAAGCGTCTGCAGCCAAAGGAAGTCACTCACATAAATAAAGCCATGATTCTGAGGTGCTTTAACAACATGGACATCACCCCTAATTTTAATACATGTCGATAGAAGAAACAATAATGAGAAATAGGAAAGGACTCAACCTCATCATCTAATTATGTGTTTAAACTCAATAAATAACTAACTGATTTAATTTATAATTTAATAACTGGTTGATCAACTACTTGGTTAGCTAGGTTATGTGATTTTTATGTAAACATCTACTGAGTAGTTATGTTACATGCATGTAGTTTCTGGATTATTTGGTTTAGATATTTTACTTAATCTAACTAGAACTCCTAGTAGAACTATATCTCTTCATGCCTCTACTATAATGAAGGATATAAAAAGGAAATGCTAATGGTGAAAGAGGTATCGATCCATAGATAATTTGTTATATTTTCCAACTGTAATCTTCATGCCGATGAAATTAAATCCTGAGTTATATTTATTCATTATAGTCATAGGTCTTAAAAATGATTAACACCTAAGGTAGGGCCCACTTGTGGTTTGTTAACACTCTCATTTATTTGTTGATTTAATTCATTGTATGATTATATTCGCAGTAGTTCATTCCTTTATTTGTGTTCTATTTTTACATGCTTTGTCATTAGCTATAGTATTTACTTTCAGTTAGAATCTATTTCATTTCCAACATTTTTATTTCTTAATTCTAGTGATATCAATTTACCTTTACACATCCCAAATATTTGTAACTATGCATACAACAATAGAAATATTGAAACTTTACGTCCCTTGGTCTGATAATTAAATGATAATAGATTGATAAACAACATAATAATTATTGCAAGTTAATTTGCACCACCATTTTTGGCACTTTTTCCAAGGATACTACCAAGCTATAAGGTTTTCTAGAGGTTTTTCATTACTTATAAGTAGTTTAGGTTTTGGGAAATTCACATCTAACCAATCCCTTACTAATTTTTGTTGAGTGAGTTGAGTAGTCAATGCATGCACCATCTGAAGGGATGCTTATGGTAGAGTTTTACCTAATCCATAAGTAGAAGAGATCTCTTCATATACCTATGAGGATTCTAAAAAATAAATTCTTTCATATGTACATGGTTAACGGTTTGAAGATCAAATCTTAAGTGAAAGTTCTAAAGCTACTCCTGAACATCTAGTTATGGTAGAATAAGTAGATCATAATGTTTAAAATAGGGAAACCAATTTTGACTTTCCCATCACCGATAATGATGAATCTGCTGCTATGAAGAATATTTCTCCCTCATCCTTTCCTGGCTTTCATGGATCCATAACTCAAGACCTAGACACCTTTCTATTTGAGTTTGATGTTTTATGTAGGCGTTATGATTATACCACAGATGCACATAAATTAAAGTTATTTCTTGCTACACTCAAGGATGCATCCTTGAGATGGTTCATGGGTTTAAGAATAAATGTTGTCACTATGTGGGAAAAAATGAAGGAAAAGTTCCACACTAAGTATCAAAACTATTGCATATCAAGTAGTAGAGGATACAATGAAATACAAAATATGACACATAAGGAAGATGAACCATTACAAGACTATCTAGAAATATTCTTGTTCTACTTTCAGAAGACAAGGCACACAACACTACCTCCTAAATCTCTCAAATTATTCTTTTTGAAGGGACTCGGTGAGGAGGACATTGATGCCTCAGATCTATTTAGAGAATCATACATTTCAAAAAAATCCTTTGAAGAAATTTGTGAAGCCAACAGAAATTAATTAAGAGCTACTATGAAGAGGAGAAGAAATTTAATATCAAGAAGTGGGTCAACTACCAAAACAATTAAAGAAATATCCAAGTCAGATATTGTTAGCATGTTCAAGTACATGAAGTAGGATATTTTCAATGACATGACTACTCAATTAGATACTCTGCATGCTAAGAAGAAAAGGTAATATGTAGAGGCAACACTCAATTTTTTTCCATGGATGCAAATGAAATAAATATGACTATAGATGTAAAGGATTATCCAACATTGTAGAAGAAAAAGGAGCCACCCAAATTTAGAATGATAGAAATAAAGGATGGACAAGTGTTTTATGTTTCTTAAAGAAAACCATGGCCACCATGACAAGGAGGGATGTCACAAGACCCTATGTAAGCATTTCAAAATTGGTCTAATAATCAATATATTCCAATCTTAGGTTAATCAACAGCAAGGTTGGGATCCATATCGTAACCAATATCAACAATAGTGGCAACCTTGATTTCAAGCCCAACAATAATGGAAAAAAACCCCATAAATCATGGAAACAACCTTGGAGTGGAGGGATGCAGTAGAATAACCCACCTCATAATTACCAAAAAATATTATAATAAACCTCCTTACCCTCATCAACAAGCTCTAATGCCAAATCCGTAAGAAAACTCTTAGTCAAAACAACTCAGCTACTAGGTCAACCAATGCCTAACCCTAACAATAAAGTTGTTCATCCAGTGTACACCACTGAACCAGCTCAACACCCTACCTATTTGGTTGATGTCAAAAATATCCACCTCCTGTCAGGAAGAGAACTTCCTCCACCAACAAGACCCACTATTACAGAGATTGCAGATGAATCACAGACACTGCAGATTGATCCGCAACAAAGAAAAAACACATTGTAGACAAACCTTCAACAAAATTATAAGACATTGTAATTAGATTTGCATAAATTTGAGAAAAATTATAGCAAGGGTAAAACACAGGCTAATGAGCCACCATTTCCTAAAATATTATAAGAAAATAATACTGAGCTCAAATCAAAATCTGATTTTGATTTTTTCAACCAACTAAATAATATTTGTGTAAAAATTCCATTGATTCAATCCATTAAGGATGTTCCAATTTATAACAATTTGGTTAAGGACCTATGCTTTAAGAAACAAAATAGGAAAAGAAAGGATTCATCTAATGTATAATTTATTGGACAACTAGCTGATATTATGCTTGGAAATTCAATCTTGCCTAAGTACATAGATCCAGGAAGTCGTTTGGTAAATGTTACAATTAATGGAAAAGTAATAAAAAAATACTCTAATTGACTTGGGCATAGTAATTAATTTCATTGAAAATTAAATCATGGATGATTGAAAGTTATAAGGACTCAGATCAATAACCACAGTCTTTCAACTTGTAGACATATCAATAGTATAGCCTGAAGGAGTCCTGGAGGACCTGCTAGTAATGGAAGACTTTTGGGAATACCTTTCTGATTTTATTTTTCTTCAACAAAAATCAAGCTTGGGAGGATATCCTATCATTATAGGAAGACCATGGTTGGCCACTACTAATCCATTCATAGGATTTATATCTAGTAATATGATTATTTCTAATAGAAGTGGTACTAAAAAGATCATGCTTTATCCCCCTGCAAAACCATTCAATGAAGAAGATCAACCCATTTTGATTAAGGAGCTATAAGAATACCAAATCTTAGTTCAGCAACTCATGATGCTAGAAAATTCATGCACAATTGAAGGACAAGAATAAGTTGTTCTTTCCAACGTCCTACAAAATAATTATGGGAGCAATAAAGAAGTAGATGGTAGATTACATTGTATAAGTTGTCCTATGAACCAAATTCTACCATAACAAAGCACTATTAATGTTTCAGGTAAGAATTGCATCCTTCACCAACTACTCCCACATGATTACATACTAAATTGTATAATTAGCAATGTATGTTCCATGATTTATCCCTCTAATAAAGTGGAAATCACTCCAGTAAATGCAATTAATGTGAACAAAACTTTGAGCATGAAGCAAGAGTATTTGTTGATTTCTCTTTTACAGAAACACAAAATAACATTTACATAGGACTATGGTGACATGCATGGGATCCACCCTAAGCTCTGTACACACAAGATATACATCAAAGAAATATGCAAGCCATTATGACAGCCACAAAGAAGAATGAACCCAACAGTGAGAGACATTGTGAAAGAAGAATTAAGAAAATTAGTAGATGTTGGATATATATCAATTTCACATAGGCAATGGGTGTCACCCAATCATTGTACCCAGAATATAGAAAATGGTAGGAATTGCATTAGATTATAGAGAGTTGATGAAAAAAACGAATTGCCATTTTCATCCTTCATTGTTAAGTTCTTGACACACTAAATGGATAAGAAATTTTTTTCTTTCTTGATGGCTACACTAGATACAAATCAAAATTTGATAGCACAAGAGAGTACTAGGAAAAAAACCAAATTCACATGGCCATTGGGAAGGTTGGAAGTTTGCAATATTTTGTTCTCACTTGTGTTTGGTTGATGTTAATGCAATGTAACATTCCAGAGATAGTTTGAGACTCTTCTCAGATAGATCAATTACTCGATGGAAGGTATACATGGATGCGTTACAATACATGGAAGTAGAAATTTTGATTGAAGCAAGAAGATCATAGAATGTTTTTGAAAGAGTATGCAAGGGAGCATTAATTGTCCTTAAGAATTGAAAATGCTACATGATGATGTTCCTAAAGGCATAGTATTGGGGAATTATCTATCATCTGATGGAATTCATCTCATCTAATAACAGATTTTTTATAAACTAAAATATTCACACCAAAAACACAATAGAGGGGAGGTATCACTAGGCCATGTTGGTTATTAAGAATGTTATACATAATTTCAGTAAGATTGTAGAACCATTTTTGTACTACTGGGAACGGATGTTGCATTTGGCGTGGGACTGGAAAAAAGGTGAAACTGCAACTCGTTAAAGGACCTGTATTGGAACTACCATTTCACATCCATACTAATGCATCAACCAGTCGTGGAGTTATTTTAGGCTAGAAAGATGGATCCAGAAAATACGCAATTTATTAGGTAAGCGAGAACTTACAACATGTTGAAACTTAACACTATAGTCATAGCGAAGAGTCTTGGTAGTTGTGTATGTATTATAAGTTTCGGCACTACATCAGGAGGATACCAGTGTTTTTTCTTCACAAGCCCAGGTGCATTAAATACTTTATCAATAAAACTACACAACGAATAATAATAATTAGATGGTTGCTACTCTGTAAGATTTTGAGGTTCACCATTGTGGAAATTAGTAAGGAGATAACATTGTAGCAGAATTTATTTAAGACTGAAGACACACGAATAACAATTATGGATTAATCTCTCCCTAGATGAGAAAAACTATTTTCCTTTCCAACCAAAACACCTTGGTATGTTGATGTAGCCAATTATTTGGTCTCAGGTAAGACATCTCCACACGATTATTTTCTGAAAGAAATAAATAGTTTGAGAAAAAGTGTGGAATTTTCCTGGATAGTTGGATAGTTGGATTTATATTCAAACATGGAAGGATAATGTTTATGAGAAGATGCATAGACTGATGAGAAAATCCTTGATGTCCTTAGAGTCTCCTCATAGTGACCTTTTTAGAGGAAAACTTTGCTACAAAAAGAACAACACAAAGGTGTTGGACAAAAGTTTATTATTGGCCGACACGGATATGGATGAAACATTATATACTAGGATGTGTGATGGAACCAAAGATTGGGTTTATCTACCAGGTCAGAATGATATGGCATTACAGCCTCAGTTAGTATTGGCAACCATTTAAAAATGGGGGGTTTTTAGACTTCGATTTTTCCAAGATTCTTAAATATTAGCCAAAAGGAATATACATTTTGGGGTGCACAAATTACCTCACTAAATGGAAGAATTGAAAGCATTTTCCAAATCAGAAGAGTAAAATTTTTACC